>JAUJYS010001678.1:0-16670 GCA_033995665.1 Melogona broelemanni | reverse complement strand
GCAAACAGTTTAAATTCAAATAAAAAAATGTCTGCCCGTTTGTAACAGCATCCACAAATTAAACTAAGTTATTTAAACAAAAAACTTTATCTGCAAATATATCAACGTGTGTCAAAAATAATTCAACAAAATACAGAAGGTACGCATGGCGCAATACACAACCGGGCGAAGCCGGAATTAAAGCTAGTATACAATAAGCTTAATGTGTTCGCATAGAGCATGAAAAACAATGCGCAAATCTTGAGTACAACGCTGGAAGGCGTGGTGGATGGCTTCACAAAATCAGTTCTACTCGTATATCGGGTTTTGCAGTTTGAAGTTCAAGTCCGCGGTTTCGTCCAAAAACGAGATTCAACTTTACAAATCCGGTTACAAATTCCTCACTATTTGCTTCGACGTAGGTACCCACAAAGGTGAAAGAAAGAGTGTGAGAATAAATAGTTGAACTGAGAAAACTTGTTAGACAAAACAAAATGAAAAACAAAAGGAAAAAAAAACAACCACACCACCGAACACGATCTATATTTTTTTCCCGGATAACATTTTTGGCAATAACATTTTTCGTAATCTTTTTTGTTTCCCGGGGCCCCTCCCTCCCCCAACATTCCGAGATCTCAGTCAGTATAACATTTAAATGGGGGTTACCGAAAGGTCACACACGGATCTTGTTGGTTTTTTAGGCGTGTGCGTGTGTGGTGTTAGAACTGAGAAGTGCGCGCGTGAACTCTCGTTAAGATCTATCTCATTCTTTTTGTGTCCCGACTCGTTTCTTTCTCTCTTAACTGTGTGTGTGTGTGTATCAGCTGTGATGCGTGGGCCCGAGCAACAAGAGCGTAACGATGTGGGCCTAATTATTATTGCATTGTTGGCTTTCCCCCCCCCATCCCCCTTCCCCATGCCTAATTAGTGGAGCTCCTCCATAATCGATCACATGAGACGAGCATTTTTCTTTTATTATACGCGTGTTTCTTTTTTAACGGTTGGATGTAAGATGTAAGATAATTTCATGTGAATAGGGTGTGAAGCAACGATGCGTTCAGTGGCAAAGCGAAGCAGAAAAAAAAACAGCAGCACAGCTTCACAGTGGGAAATAAATAAATGATTGCAGGCATGTCCCTCAACAATCGAAAATATGAAAATATATTTGTTCAATTATACAAAATAAAGACACAACTAGCTGGAAGTGTTACCTTATTTTGTTTCGGAACAAAAGCGTATTAATTAATTTTACGTTTTAAGATTTAACGGAATTTAATTTTAAGTTCAAGATGTTCCAGTAATCTCAGAAAAGTTATGTAAGATACTGTATGTACGACTCATTCGATTCTCAGTTAGTCTCTCGTTTATTCACGTATCGCGTGGTTTATCCACCCATCGACGTTTTATCCTCTGCGCGCCAATGCGCCCCGAATCGGTACAATCGTTGTAAAGACCCATGTTTGTGGTAGATTGCGTCATAAATTTTCTGTATCACAGCTCAGTAAGTATTAAAACATTTTGCGCCTGGCCCGACTACTCACATAACGCCTAACGACATAAGTCGTACCATTTTGGCGATCGATTCTTTGCTCCTTTTAATTTTTTTTTTCTTTTTTCATGCCCGTGCTTCGTCCACCAGCATGGCAAGTGTTTAATACAGACGTATATGGCTTAGCCAGAGTCAAACCTGTTGAACGAGAAATTGTTATTATTCTCGCTCCAATTTTTACGAGTTATTTATTTCTTTTTCCAAAGTCGGGGTCTCGCCGCGTTTTTGGAAAAGTAATTCTTTGCCGATAAAATGTGCCGCGCCGACCGCTGGATGACGCCAACGCCTCCGTCACCCACTTTGGCTGGAGTTTTGACTTGTCTGTGTCGGTGGTGGTACTTTTGTTTCGTGGTCGTGGGAAGGTGGCGGTGCGACCGTGGGGTGGATGGGGACGGGGATGGAGGAGAGGGGTCACGCAGGTAATATCGGCTAATTTAGTTTGCCGTAAATTATAAATAATGGTCGGCCGGTCGCCATTGGAGATCTGGTAGAGCTATCCTCCTGAGACCGAAAATATTACAATTAAATCCCTTGCTTTTTGTGGACACTTCACAACTACGCCTCGAAGCACAGCTCAATAAACACAGTAAACAAACATACGATTTCGGACCATGCAAAATGTGTACGTGTTCGCGAATTCTAAATATTTGAAATCGTCGTACAATATTGAAAAAATCTGATTGCAATTGGCAAGGATTGTAAATTTAACAATTGCGTTTCTTGATAGTTAAAGTGTAGTGTTCCGGTAATCATATCCTGCTTGTTTGGCTTATTGCAATTTAAATGCTTTTTTTTTTGGTATGAGTAGGGAATTTTGAATTTAACAGATGGATTCGTAAATTTAACTAAATCAGTCTCAGGAGGATAAACGTGTGAGGGTCAGCCGCGATTTTTTTTTTATAGATCTACGTGGCGCGAGGCCGTGGAATGCAGACAGACGTGAGAATGGGAACAGAACGAATTTTACTCTATTTGAAAAACAAATAAATTCACTCCCAATAATCAAATCTCTCGACTCGACAACCTAGACAGATACATAGACCGAAGGCTGTTAAATCAGTATTGGATTGCTCTTCAACGTTTCAGACCACAGAGCCATTACCCGACTCTTGCTGCGTTCGAGCGGCCACGCGGTTTTAAGATAATGTTTTGCCAAAATAATGATTTTTTCTTTCCCAACAATTACGGATAGTTTATAGCACTACAGGAGATTTTCTGTATTGGGTACATTGATTTTGAAAAGAAACTCGTTCCCGTTTCTCGTTCCTCCATAAAAAAATGGACCGTGGATGTTACAACGTTCCTTTCTAGAAATTGTAGCGAGAATGGTCCTTTCCTGTTGGTCAAATGGATAGAATGAACAGCAATCAAGCGAAGGGTTGCGGGTTCGAACCCCAATGAATTTACCTATAGGCCACACACGTATTTTTATGGAAATGAGAGGTGATACACCCGGTCAAGAAATCATTGCGCATTATTTGTTTGTGAATTAAACGGAATTCAACCCGTGTTGACTTTAGTAGTGTTATCTATGCTGGTTCCGATTTCAGGATCTCGATGTAAAAGCGACTGACCAACGTGCGGCTTAACAGGCGGCGTCTTTCTCTTTAGTAGGGCCTAATTGCTATTTTGTTTTAGCTCCATAGTATATACAGGTTAGGCGTACTTGTTTTTAGAAGGCACCGCCCCGCGGCGCTGCTGCAATCTTTAAGAGTATTTGTGTGTATGTTGTGTGCTGTTGCCTGTTCGGGATTGATTTTTGGCCGGGACAAAATATTAATATTAATAAGCGACGGCGGCAGTCAGTCACGCATGTATCGGGTGCGCGGTATTTTGATGGGTGATTTTAGGGCGGCTGAGATTGCTCGTGTTCAGTGGTGACTGGTGAACCATTGGCTGGGACACATTAGGAGCGTGAACATCAATGGGAGATGCGCCATTGGATGCGACTCAGATCATGTTTCCTCGATAGCGGATCATGGTGGTGGCTTTTATCCGGGCTCACGCCAATGGCGATCGGATAACGGGTCACGGGTCGCGAATGAGACGACTGACCGAATTCTTTTGTATGGGTTTGGTTGAGTTCGGTATTTACCTTATAGGGTCTTGCCGGGTCAGCGGAGATGCAGTGTGTAGAGAAGCGCGCGATCAGTTTGACCCATCGATCACCGTGGGCTGGTCCACCGAAACGCTCGGAATGCAAAACTGCATTTTTGGCGGCGGGCAATTATAGTTGGGCTGCTCGCGCGGATGCCGGGGCAAAAACATCTCAGGAGCCGCCGCCGCGCGCCGTGAACGCGTAATTTAAGTTAGCGCCCCGGGCTCGCTGCCTTATCGTATGTACTGGGAAGGCGGGATGATGGTAGGAGGAGGGGGATGGGGAAAAATGTAGAGATGGACTAACACCACCTAGATATGTACCCTACTCTAGGTGGCGTTGGATGGACACGGGGGCGCCGGGCACGGAAATTCTCTGGAAAATATAGATCGTTTTTACCCTTCCTGAGGCCCGATCCTGTAAAAACATGTTTGCAGAGTATAGTGTAGAGCAGTGATAGCATAGTGAATGCTCGAGTCAGCAAATTTGCCTTTTTTCCGTTGTCGTCGTCTTAAATGACATTGGTGGTTGGTTTCTTGTCGGTGTGACTAGTGTTATAGTTTCACTCTTTTGATCATTTTATTACTCAATGGAATAAAAATACCATGCTACACGGCAGGTAAATAACGTCCGTAGATCTTTAAAATAATTTTGATAAATTTGATTAGGTAATTCATCTAGTAAAATTGTATTTGTGTGCATTACCTGTCAAACTCGCGCAACAGAGGTTGATTGGCGTTTGCTGAATTAAATTTGCAAGTAAAAAGTAAAAGGAAGAACTGAAAAGAATGAACTGGAGCTCAGATGCTTTATTTTATTATTACAACGTTACTGATATACCCTGAAGAGACTATGGTCTCCAGAGGATCTATCGGTTGCCTATTTGCGCCACGGGAGACTGTCCGATCGCGCCGCGGACGCCGCGGGCTCCCTCGGCAGCGGGCGTGGCCACCCCGCCGGGAGAGGGCGCCCCGCCGCGTGCCGTTTTGCAAGAACCCTGGCAAGAGAGGTACTGCGGCCAGGTCCGCCGCCGCCGCAGCCACCGCCCCATCGGCTCGAGGCCTCCACCCTGCCGACCGCCTCATCTCTCTGGAAATGCCAAACCTATCAACGTTTCGAAAAAATAAAATATAAAAAAATTGTGCTGGGTGTGTAGACTGTGTAGTGCGCGCCCGCATAGGTAGTTAATCTGTATACCTGTATCCATTCGTGGGTCTGGGTTGTTTATGTCTACCTGCACTATAGTTCAATCGATCATATTCACTAATGTTGGTTGGTATTGGGCCAATGCCATTTGTTCTGATTGGATCGATCGATTGTTTCTTTGTTGGTAGCTTGCCAAACGAGGCAGTGTTATTCTACTTTTCACATCGCCCTTGGCTTCAGTTTAAAAAGCAATTTTGCTTCCTGCGACTGCTTCCTTGGAAAAAATTCAAATTATTATTGCAAGACGTATACTGTGTATTTGTATGCATTATCCCGTTGGCTTGTAGCGGGGCTCTCCTTTTGAATTTGAGCGCTGTCTCGATAAATTATATGAAGGCATTTTTCGAAAGCTTTCGACCTGATGCATGCGCGCGAAGTTGTTGCTTTTCATTTTCAACTCTCTAGATTTTTTTATTATTCAAATTGCTTCCAAATACTCTGTCAATATACGGCAACGCTTTCAGCTCCTGATTTAGGCAACCAGGTGCTTAAAGTTTGGCATAAGCTAACTTATGCCTAACTTATGCATAAGCATAAGTTAAGCATCTACTTTGCTATATAAGTAGATGCTGAACAAAATGACTTTAAAAAATGTAAAAGGGTAAAAATGCGTAACAAGTAGAGTTTAAAATGTAAAATGTATAAGAAATTGTATGAAGGAATTTTTGGAAAGCTTTCGATCTGCTAACGATTTTTTTTAGAAGGCGAAAACTGAATTGTCGGCTCCGTAACGCCAGAAACGCGAAGATGGATTAACGAGTTCGGCTATCTACGCTTTGCATCTCTTTGGCCAGGGCTGCAGACAGAGATGAGGGGGTGGGTGGGGGACGTACGACGGTCGACGGAAGTGCTCTCCGGCCGGCTGACTTCACCTCTCCGGCACGCGTCGTTGTTTCTCGATGGCCCGTGGCCGTCGCGTGCGCTTGGCCGGCGGCACGCCACAAGCCGCCACCACCTCTTTCCGGTCCTCCCGTCTCCCATTATCCTACCTTCCACCCCCACCGCCTCCTTCCACGATTATTACTTTCCATCCTGTGGACCCGCGTTGACTAACCTTTTTCTTTCCTTTTCTTTGTCCATTCGTGCGCACCTCTGCTCTGTAATCACATTCCGTGACACCTCAAACGACGTATTTTTCTCCAACAACTTTCTCTTTCACATTTTCTGTCTTTTTATTTTTTGTTCAACAACCTGTATGACAACGCTGTCTGTCGATAATCGCGATATTTTTTATGGCACTGCAATAGACAATGACTTGGCCAACATAATAAATTATATATTTTGACCTGTTGTTGAGGGATTCATTCTTGATGTCTCCCCAGGGTACGACCTGGTAATATTGACTAGCTAGCCTAAGTTTCATACCTAGATAGGCATCGTTAATGTGTACCGGGTGACTGACCACTCACGGCTTTATTTCTATTCCGAAGAAACACGCGCTTAGGAAGATTTCACGTCCGATGGTATCTTGACAGGAATTGAACCCGCGATCACCGGTGTATTGGTCCAAACCGCTTACCACTGCGCCAATATTAGGTGTTAGTTGAAATCTCATTGTAATTTCAAAGTTTTTGACCTGTCCTCAAATTGAAATTCAAAGTTACAAGTGCGGTTTGTTTTTATTCCTTCGCTAAATGAGTAAGGGTCCACAGTTTTTATAATTCAGGTTGACTACTGCAATTTTTGTAGCTCTTAGTAATTAAGCTAGTCTTCATCACGCCATGGTTGACGAATACGCCGTAGCGCTTTTCCAAGACGCGTTTCCTTTTCAACACACATGTAAGAAGAATGCTTGTCCAAAGCCACCGTTTCCGACCTGCCATGTGCGGGAGCAAGGCTAATGAACAATCGTCTTGTATTTAATAGGTGCTGCTGGCCTTTGTGCGTGCGAGTTAAGTGTGCGCGAGTTAAGTACGCGGGCCGGGACGCGCACGTGGTTAGCGGCGCGTGCCTCTTCTTTCTCTCCGCCTCCCGGCCCGAGGAGGGGAGGGGGGTTGCACTTCTTCATTCATTCTTCGAATCGTTTCCGGTCCCGCTGCAGTGGTCCGTACCAGCGCTCTCAGAGGGGTCGGTTCACCTCTCGTCCAAAATCCGCATTCTGGCACCATCCACAACAGGTAGACTAGAGAATTTTTTATTGTTATTTGTTAACGAATTTTGATGTGGTCTAAGTGTTTGGTTGACTGAAATGGTTCAGTACCAATTTTTTTAAGTGAATATCATTGCAGAGAGCGCTGCACATTTTCACCAGTACTCCAGAATATAATAAACGAAAGTCATAACCTGGAATCGAATTCAATCGAGATCGTCACACAAAAGTTTCTCGAGGTTTTTTATTGTTTTTTGTGTCAATCTGTTAAGCGAGCCATGCGATCTGTATTAGTGTTACGCTTTTGTTTAAAAAAGACTCATACATCCGTACTCGTATATCCGCATCCGTGTGTTTCTAAAATACACAAAGCCATTCGAACAAATAATAATAAAAAAAATTCAGACTCCACAAAATTTAAAGATAACAAATATTACGAGAAAGACTTGCCAAGATTTTTTATCTCTATCACCGTCCCTATCACCGTCTCTTTCCCCTTCCAAATCTATCACCAGTGTAGCAAAACTTATATGATAGATTAAGTTTGGTCGGCCCCCGTCACGCCTGCGTGCGCCAACTTTTTTTTTGTCTTGCTGCTCTTGACTAGGGAGACGCAACAATTGCCCCCGCGGCTATAATGATACCCGCTGTCGGCATGAAATCCATATTTTCCCCGGTTACAGTCTCCCGTATCTCCGCCTCGCGCCTCATGATACGCGGTATATCCGCCGCTCGCATTGTTGCGTGCGCGCGTACAACATAGTGCGAATGTACGTGTATGTACGCGGATTGTCTGTCTCCATTATATTCGAACGAAGTTGTTGGGGGGAGGGGAGGCAACCGCTATCTTTGTGTTGTTTCAACTCTTCCACACTGTTACTTATTGTTTGTTGGCTGACCGGCTTGTGTTGTTAACCCAAACTTCAGGAGTACTCTACAAACTTGAATGCATCCTATAAAACTTCAAGACTTTTTTGTTGACTGTGTAAAAATGATTGGGAATCATCACTGCTTGGCATGGACGGGGGGGCCCAGTGGGTCAGTGACCAATGGGCAGTGGACCAATGGGCAGTGGGCCAGTGACCAATGGGTCTGCAATGTTAACCGCTGGGATGCCACATTTTAATGTATTAGCCGTGAAACCCAGTGACGATAAAAATATATTTGCAAAAATACATTTGCAACACCTTCTCGTATAATTACTTTGCAATCTGATCGTGGCCGATTAAAAATAATTAATTGAATAACTTAAAATATTTTTGGGGGAATTTTGAGTTTTCCAGTATTAAATGAGATTTTACTAGTAATCAATTAGATTTTCCTAGTAATTTATTAAGATTAAACCCATTTTGAGTTTCGATAAGACAACAATGAGCAACTCTGTCGAAAGCTTCGAAAATAACAGGTGCATTTTTCACGGGTATTAATTTTAATTCCTGTGACTCTTATTTCTAATGAAATTTCACACTTGAATTGAAATTAAATTACTACATAAAAATTACAATAGAAAAAAATTATGTTATTCGAACTCATTTCGGATGTCTTGCCCCACCCATTTGCCTTTGAATGTTTTTATTAGTTTTAATGTGCTTCATGACGCAGGAAGTCAAAAGAAAAATCGCCGCAACAGCGAGCAGATCAGCGGGTCCAAGTAGTGTATGCGTTGGCAGAAGGGAGTGGGGTGAGGTGGCGCGATTGTCCATGCATGTGTAGCCAGCTATGCCATCCATACTCGTCCTAGTGTGAATAATTGGCGAAGGCCCACGCACCCATCCAGCTCGTTGCCCGCATAATTACACACGGCTCCGTTCTAATGGAAGCGGCAAGAACTTGTAATGAGACTCGAAACGGCGAACATCATCTGATTGTGTTTACAGATAGATGCAGTACAGGTATTAAAGATGGGGGATGGAGAGTGACTATCGCAGCGCCCACTGGTGGTCAATCGGAGCAAAGCGAACAACGGACAGAGATCTGTTCGATACCTAGTAATCCTACACGTCCCGAGATTATTCGAATTGTAGAAGCTGTTTCTGCTCGAGAAACCGTGGCTAAAGATCTCCCTCCTTAAGCTTCGGATTTGCAAAGTAAATCTGCCGAGTCGGAGCGATTCTCGCTTTTTTTCCACATTACTTAGGTCACACAAAAAATTGGATCGTAAATGCGAGCAGATGGCTTATGGTTTGATGCACACGAGCGAATGAACGGCTGCGCGTTAGACGCGTGCAGGCCGAATTATTTTGGCCAGTCATTGCTTTTCTGCTGTATAAAAAAAAATGTTGCCCCAATTTACGATAAATTTGATTCGGTTTTGCTTGCAAAGACAAGGGTGCCATATGCTGCCATCACAATTTTTTGCACTCGCCGAAAAAAAAAACGGAGACTTCTTTCTTGTTCAATTTTTTCAAGCGGTTCTTTCACCCTGGAGCTTTTCTGGGGACCAGAAATCCCTGTTGATTGATTGAATAGATTAAATTAAATTTAGATTGGCAAAAGTGCATTGCCGATTCAGGCGCTCACTTTAACTTAGTATTTTGTTTATTTTGTATGGCGACACGTTTAAGGATTATTGGATAATGTTGAAAATAATGAAGTGCGGAGGCTTTAATACAGGGATTATGGTAAATAAACAAGATGCGATAGTGATTATCCCTTGCAGGTTATTCAGTCTTGCTATCAGGGTTGATTCAAGAGTGTAGTGCGGTTTCCTTGCACTTCTAATTTACTTTTAATGTTGGACTCACAATCCAAGTAACTTCAATCTCGAAGGTTAATTACAACGTAATCTCAAGGACAGTGGAGTGCACTGTTATACGCGAATATTACAAAAAAAATAATGCGAGCAAGTTCATTTAACACCCTGTATGCCCAAGTTGTTGTTCATCATTTATTATTTCTTTGCTCGCGGCGTGACATTGGCGGCAAGTGCGTAGGATAAGTAAGATCGAGTCTGTGGCGGCGGCGGCGGCGGCGGCGGCGAAACGGCAGGTGCGATCCTTTGCTCGTCAAGTAAACTAAGTGGGTGACTGAAGGTGGAAGAGGACAGCAGTAGTAAGGAGACGTTCAGGGCACCTACACGTATAATGGACTAACTATGAGAAAATGAACTAACGCAACGTTGCCAGTTCGTGTTTACTGATCACGGCACGTGGGTTGTATGTAGCACTTGGTTTCGTTTCGTAGGACCGAGGTGCTCTTGGGATCGTTCGTTTTGTGAGACACACTTTTAAATTTCAAAATTACGTTAAAGTTGCGCTGCAATGCAAAAATGTCCCATTCAATTCAAATGGAATCAAATGCGAACGAACCCACCTGTGTCAATGGCCATGCTGCCAGCGTGGACGTTGCAGCGACGTCCGCACTTTTTTTTTTACGTAGAGTAGTAAATCCGTGACCATGAAGGATTATAAAACAGCAACTTTTTGAAGATACTCGTGGTTTATTCCGGTAGCTTCAAAAACATTTTATACAATAATATGGGAAATTGTACGAAGTTACACATTATTTATAAACTCTCGTTTTACAAAAAAGCGGTGGTCTCGCGAGGATGGATTAACGCCCCGGGCGAAGGAGTCCACCTGCCCGAAGAACTCGCGCGTTTGTGTTTGTCTCGCTCTACCTTTCCGAGTCGAGCTGCGCTTTTCTGTCTTTCAATGTTGTTTAGCGTTGTCGGCGCATGTTGGTGTTGTCGGCGAGCCCTTTAAATGTGAGCGGGGAGGGCGTCTGTCTCTTTGCGTGTCCCTCACCATTTTTTCTTGATAGTGTATGCGTGAGATGGTCGAGATGGGTGCCAGGGAGCGTGACCTCTCCATCGCCACGCAATACCTGCTCCGATAATAAATTCGATACGGCGTGCTGCCAGCTGCCCCGCTTTAACCTCAGGAGACCCGAGCACAAGCCCGCCTGACTTATCTCCAGATTTTGATGGCAATTTTGTTTTCTATATTAATATGATTTTTTAGCTGTTTTCAACTTAGCATATCATCGGCAGAGCCGGCATGTGCCTTCGTGGATTTATGCCGAGTTTCATTGTCGTAGGTACTTGCGGAGAGATAGTTCTTATTTGGGCGTTGTTGTTCATGGGATCTTAGGCGGATGCAACGTGTGGTGGTGGTCCAACAGTTGTAGCCCAAGAAGGTATTATTGTTGTTTTTTTCGTGTTGGCGGCGGCGGTCCATTGATGAAACAATACCGTACAGGGTGTCAGGTGTGCATGCACAAGTACAATTTTTTTAAACATTTTTATAATCTTAAATAATCATCTCTTGGCGCCACATAATATTGAACACATGATGGCAGCCGGTGGCGCTTTGAAGTTACTGGGGAGTTTGCCCTAGTGTATTAAACATTCGATATTCGATAGTAAAACTTTGACAGTGTCGATAGTTTAAACTATTATCGCGACAATCGACAATGGTGCAATTTAATTAAATATCGTACGACCCAAGGTTGTTAGACTAAGAGGTTGGCCTATGAGTTTAAGAACCTTGAGTACGACCAACATGAAACACTGAAGGCCAGACATGCACCTTTTTACAATTGATGGTAATTTAAAAATAAATTGAGTTAGTGACAGGAAAAAATGTGAAAAGTTGTGAAAAATAGACTCGCTTATTTGGAAAAGAAAAACATATAAAAAATGTCAGGATTTGCCTCTAAGGCACTGTCTAGTAAAAGGGAAAAAAAATGGAATGTTATGAATACTTCCGGCCATTATCCTACATGTGGCACGCGACTTTGCACATTTAACCCATTCTAATCCCCCATCTCCTGTCCCATTCATCCTCTCTTCCCGCCTCCCCCTACCAAAAAAAAAATCCCTCCCCCCTAAATTATATAGAGATACATGTATGTCACAAAACGTGTAGGGGTGCGCGTTTTCATGAAAACATGTCCAGAGGTACGTGATCTTGGCGACCTTACTTCCTATAATCCGATTTTCAAGAATGAGTTAAACTCGATCGCGTCAAAAAATAAGACAAATTTGGACGCATACCATTACTGACACACACATCACCATGACAGAATTTTTTTTAGGAGCTTCTAAATAGAAAACGTCAATTAAAATCAATATTGTTGAACGTATCCCACAAAGTAATATTACTGTACTGATTTTGTCGAACGATTCCATTTCGTAAGCAATGAATTTCTTCTCTCATAAAATCTGGTCAATCAAACAATGCAGTAAAATAGAACATTTTCTCCAAGCTGGCTATTTCTTAATATCTGATGCATTGTTTTCAAAATGACCGCCAAAATGAACTTCAATGGCCACAATTCGTCGATATTATAGTTGATCTACATTTCCAACTCGCCTAAAAACGTCGAAAAAGCGCCGTAACAAACAAATTTTAAACCAACACTTATTTGTCCCTTCTATATTTTAATAAGCAAACTAATTCGTATAATTCTTAATTCATGGCTTGACATCACGTGGTAAAACGGCGTTTAGATAGTATGCTTGTCTTTGTCGGAGTACAGCGGTTCCCGTCTTGTCTTGTCTCCTTGAAAGACCCTCTCACCTCCCCCACCCCCTTTACCATTCCCCTTTCTGGATTCCGTCCTAGGCCCGTACAAGGCGACTCGATTCCGACGGAAAAATAGCGATAACGGGTATTAATGGACCTGTCACAGATGTTATATGCATTTATGACAGGCGGAAAGTCTTGTTCACTATTTATATCTATTTTGATATGACCCTGTGTTGGTGGGGGTGGGTATTGGGGAAGCAATCCCCTGAAACATAAGGGCAAAGGGGGAACCATACATTCCGTGCATTCGTTTATAATGTGTTGCACGTTTCCAGAATATGGCTAACGTGGTGAATACTATATAGGCGTATAATACGTACGTCGAACATTGTGATATATTTTTTCCCCTCAATTTCGAAATAAGCTTTGAATGCGTTTTGCTGGATCACTGCACGCTACGAATACCGCGAATCAGTCGAGGCGAATAATTAGGAATGTTCCGCAGGAGGGCGCTTCGATAGCCAATTATTTTGGCATAGAGCTGGCATGGAAGGGGTCATATGAATGCTTTCATGCACTGAATGGTGCTGAATGCGCATGATATGTCGACCATAGACGATTCTAACGAGCTGTCTTGCGGAGTTGCTTCTCAGAGGTTCCTATTGTATCTGCATTTTCTGTTCGTACAATGACAATGTATGCTGCAATTATTTTGGGGGGCGCCACCAGTTGTGTCAAGGTTGGCGCACATTAACTTGTGCAAGTATTTTATCACTTTGTACAGATTTTATTTACCAAAATCAGCTAATCGTGACTTTGTGTCAAATATCTATTTGAGGAGGGCACTAATATGTTATCAACATTTTCACTTTTAAATTTTTAATATGATTTTATTGGCGTATTTTGTGCTCCGTATTTTACGATGACATTGTTTAAAAAAATTTATTCTAAAAAATGATTGCAAGTTGGCCTCCAGCCACTTGTAATCAATCTCATTCTAAAATAAATGTTCAAATGCTCCTATTAAAAATTTTCGAGATATAAATGTAGGGTACATCATATAAGCATATGGCAAATGTGTGTGTACTTGCACAAGTAAATACACGCGTATTAGCAGTACTGAAATGTGCTTATCTCAACTGGGCTAAAATTAGGATTTTTTCTCATTTCATTTCCTCGACTGAAGAAAACACAGACTTGGCTGTTGTAATGTTTTCGTATGCCGGATGACAGATGGTGTTGTGACACATGTGCTTGGAACATGTGTACGGGGTGCCTGATTTTAGTTTATATGTGCTGGAGCTACTTCCCGTGTCCTTTTATTCTCTAGTTGGAAATGCTTGGTAGACAGACACAAATAAAAAAACGCAAATTAAAAAGAGTTCAATATTGGAAATTGCCAATCGTTATTGGATATTTAGCAAATTGTTACTAAAAGAGATTTATCAATTTGTGACTAACGATTCCATCGCTGAGTCATGAATATTTCCCTCGCCAACATTTCTCTAATCACCCTGTACCAAAAGAGATATCCAATGTACCAAAGAGTGCCTTAACCCCATAGTCGTCGAGGGATGGGCGCGTTCGTCGTTTCTGCCGCCCACGCAGCCTCGTCTATTGTTCGTCTGCGTCGCGCAGCTCTATTCTAACCGACGCCCAACATTGTCGCCAACTCGCTGTCATGTTTTTTGGGAAACAATTAACGAGTCGGGACTTGGTGGGTGGCAGGGGGAGGGAAGATCACGACGATTCCGTGGGTTCCTCTAGCCCCCTCTGAACGCGGTTTTTTTTTTAGTATTGCGAGCCAGATCGGGCGACTCGGATAAAATATACGAGACATAGACGAGATTGTAGACACAAATATACTGTACACGTTTGTATCTTGCGATTCATTTCTTTGTATTCACGCATTCGTACAATAAAAATTATCGTTCGAAATTTATCGGTGGCAATGAAAGCAGGGCGCGAGACTAGAGATGAAAAAAATATTCCCACCCACGTTGCTCTTTGTTGTACACCCACACGCACAAGGCGAAACTCGTTCAGATAAGCATCCCGTTTGATGTCGATTCATGGCTTCGTTTTTTTTTTTTTTTTTTATTATAGTGTACATGTAGTGTTGTGTGCGAGACTGTCTGCAGTATGGGATATGCGTTTGTATATCTGGTCGTGTGAGAATGGGGATAAATGAAAAGGAATGTACAGATGCAAAGTTACGAATAAAGCGAATAAACGCTGAATCAAATATTAAATGAATCAAACGTAAAATAAAATTGAAAGAGTCAAATATCCAAAGCACAGGTATTTTGCGTTTAATGTTTATTTTTCGGTTTATTATTTTTTTTTTACATTTTATTATGGTGAATAGTCAAAATGAACGACCAATTGAAATTCGAAATTATTTACTATTGACGTATAGCAAATAGCACTTCGTGTGGTTCATACATTTCGCGGTAAACTTGTGAAGAACTTGGTAGTGGCCTAATTTCCAGATATCTTTAAGTCGATTAGCTTGGGAATGCAAGACCAGAAATGACTAGTGAAATGCTTAATGTCTTTTATTGTAAAATTTGAAGTTTTTTCGTCATTTTGGTGGTCGAAGTCAATCAATATACGGAGTAATTCATATATTATTCTTTCAACAACTGCTTTTGAAATATTATATCTTCTTCATTTACTGTAAATAACTCATTACATGTACTATTAAATACTAATAAACCATATGCATTATGCTGTATATTTTACAATTCAAATATTTCGTTCAGTACATCTTTTCCAATTCGCAATACCAGTTATAATCGATTCACTTCAGCTGTTGGTTGGCCTGCGGAATAGGAACGGCCCAATGCAAAAACGCGTACGGGCATTATACTGTATGTTATCTAAGTGATCCCGTAACCTGTTCCAATAAACAAGTGACTGGTGGTAGTGGTGGTGGTGGTGGTGGCGCGTTGCCGCTCATCTCTCTTTTATTGCACCGCGATTAAATGTTACGATCGGCGTCTTAATGAAACGGCGCTTCATACCTCTCTCATGCCCCCCACCCCCACCCATGTATACAGTGTACTCTGGTGTGTGTATATACGAATGTGTATTACCGTCGATATCTGGCTAATGTTTTCCGTGTCTCCCGTTTTATTTTGCAGCTGGGATTTTTTACCTACTACACGGTGGCGATGGGCGAAGTGAGTCCGTCGGGGCCGGTACCCATCGAGAGCCTCTTCATTTACAGGCCAGACAAGCGATTGGAAGTCTGGAGATTCCTTTTCTACATGGTCCTGCACGCAGGGTAAGCATCTCCAACCTATTTTACACCGTGCAGTTGGGATTCCGATACTTTTTTGTTTACATAGAGCGTGTAAAATGTAATACTGAATTAGAAATCCATTTTTTTTCACGAATAATGCCATCTAGGAAAGATTTTAGAACAGTTCCATCTTTCGAATCCTTGTCCAATAATTCAATCTTTGAAATATTTTCGAATAATTCAATATTTGAAACCTTAACGAATAATTCCACTTTTGTAATATTTTTCGTATCTTACTTTTTTACTTCTAATTTATTACTTTATCTTAATTTTTTCATGTTTTCCCCAGTAACTCATGTCAACCATTTTAAGGATATTGGAATTTTAACTACATTATGAAAGGAAACGATAAACATAAACACGAACTCACCTTCATAATCATTTATAAAACGAATTGACCCTATTGCATTTTCGTTAGCTAAAATTAGGCTAGCATTATGGACGTGGAAAATCTTCCTATAATCAATCTTGTAGAAAACGCACCTGTTATTTTACACTGGTCTCCACTACGGCGGACATACATACATACATACGAAATATTTGCGCTAGTCTAACGAAGGCGTTGTCTAACGATTGTGTTATGTGTTTGGCTTCTTCAGATGGATCCACCTGCTGTTCAACCTTTTAGTCCAAGTCCTGGTCGGCCTTCCCCTGGAGATGGTTCACGGTTCCCTCAGGATAGGCACCGTATACATGGCAGGGGTGCTCGCCGGTAGGTGCACTTATACCGTTATATGTGGGGGGAGGGCTTTTGAGAAGAGATTGGCTGCTATGAAAGACTCCTTTTACATAGCGTCTGTCGTTGCGGCAGCTTTACAGCTGGCTTCCATGTCACAGGGTCAAGGGTAATGTGGTGGCGGCGGTTAAGAACCTTCGTTTATTATTTTTTTGACATTACTAGCTTTAATCCCGGCTTCGCCCGGTTGTGTATTGCGCCATGCCCACCTTCTGTCTTTTGTTGAATTATTTTT
>JAUJYS010001677.1:0-16671 GCA_033995665.1 Melogona broelemanni | reverse complement strand
CATGTCCCCATACCCACTGAGCCACCGGTTCGTACTATTTGATACAAATACAAATGGCTACACGCTCGATGAGCTGCGAAGGATTGTTTGTTTGTATGACTATAATGGGTTTAACCTTTAGTTGGGGAATATGGTAAGTTCGAAAATTAGTTCGAAAAAACCGATTAGTTTAATAGTTGCGGTAAAGGTATTGCAACGGATTGCGGTGCGGGCGGTCCAGGGTTTGATTTCCGATCATGGGGTACTGTATACTCGTTCATAGGGTACTGGGGAAAATGTACCCCCCCCACACACACATATTGCCCTAGCGACACGAGGGGTACAGAATCTCCTGTAGCCAGAAGTCTCCAAAATTCACTGTATCACTATAGTAATCAGGAATTATAATAAATAAATAAATAAAATAAAGCATCGTCGCAAATGCTCACTCATTCTGCTCCTTCAGAGATTCAATGACTTGGCTATTCTAGTAACAACGTCTAGAATTACACCCCAAGGCAATAGATAATGAATTTTTAATTAATCATCAGCAAAGACCTCGTTTCATTTCGAAGACTGTATACACCAAGTTCGTCAACATCGTCTCTTTTAATCTAAAACATTCAGGTATGTTCAGACAGCTCATTTTGCCTGCTGTAATACAAGGGTTGTTCTAATTATTTGTTACTCGAAAGAAAAAATTCATCCGCCCAGAGAGGAATATTTAGCATGTTTAGCTTGAAGCTTTTGCCGCACAAAACATTCAAAACCAACTACATGTATATGGTTAATCTCTAGGTCCTCAGTTATAGTAAAAACACTGGTGTTTCACTAAAAATATAGAATTTAGATTTTAGATTTATTTTACACACTTCATCTAATCTTCAAATGTGTTTTTCTTGCGAATTACAAAGTGTTCGTTTTTGTTTCGTAATTCCCAACGTTTTTGTTGTCAAGGTTGCGAAACTTATGGGCATCACTAATTACTTGTAGAAGCAGTGGCCATCGATAATTAAGAGCTTCGCACGGATTTCACAAAGGCACGAAAAAAAAATCACTTGTTGCTAAAAACTGCCAAAAAGAGGCGTAAAAATTATTCGTACCCCCAAAGCCCAATTTCTCGAATCGCCATTTCGAAAATCCTTCGAGCGTCATAGTTCATCGTTAAACCTTTTTAAGCCATACATGTTGTACACGTATGTACACAAGCTACTAACCGATGCCAGTAATGCACCGTAAAGTATAACGCCCCCCCCCTCTTGGAAGAACTTTGAAAAGGGTAAAACAAGTTTTGCGGTTATTTCTTTCAGCGATTTTGTGCAGTCATCAATAGGACCCGGATTGGTATGTTTCCGTCTCCCCTGATTTACAGCAATGCCATTATGTTTGCAAATAAATTGTGACTGAAAATCGGTTGAATAATTACAATATATTACAATTACTATATATACCCGCAAGCAGCCCCTTTTTAGGGGGGGGGGCAATGGCAGGGGTCAAAGACCAGTTATGGACAAAGATGGAGTTGTCCTATTTTAACAGGCTCTGTATTTGAGACTCTGTTAGATCGTTCCACTGCCGAAACACACTTGGGAAATAGGAATGTTTGTAGGGGTTAAATATGAGCTTAAAAAAGCTCACCCGATTAAAAGTCACAGTCGGGAATCGAACTTTGGACTTCCCAAACAACTGAAGCTTATTCGAATTTGTTTGTATTTGAATAAAAGCCGTTTTTTTATTCAAACAAACAGTGAAACAGTGAAACAAGCATCTAAACAATAAAAATTCATCTATTACAGTGCGTTTGTTCACTTCTTGTTAATTATTTGCCTCAATTTCTTTTTTAAAAAGGAAGTTTAACTTTTTAAAACTTTTAGAAAAATCTAAAATTACGAAAATGTTCGACCAAGTCAAACAAACAAAGAAATCCAATTAATAAAACCAAAGACTCCCACTCAAATGATCTCATACTAAACAGATATGTGAATCAGTTGACTGCTATTTCGGCTTACAGATTGGCCAAACAGCACGTAGGACACAAAAATACGTCACAGTACGTTTTCCCCAGCCTTTCCGCGGACCAGGAAATGTCACCAGGTCCCACGGGAACTATCGACGCGAGCCCCAGATGTTCAAACACAAGAGCTCGGCCGTAATCGATGAAATCGATTGCAGCGGCCAACAATTATTGGGCGTTTCAACTCTTTCTACCACTTTTTTTTTTCTTTCTTTCTTTTTGGTGCTTGGCCTCCGTTCCATACAAATAGGCCCGCAACCGCAGTTCTGATTTGAATTTAATGAAACCCTTCTCTGCCTAGTGGGGGAGGGCGCGTCGGCAAAATAAAAGGGTCCACCCACCGACTAGACCAGTTCGATCCCGGTCGATATTCGGATGAACAAAGGCGGTGTTGTGCGCTCGACGGTCCCCGACCATTAGCCGTATTACATGTATGTTTAGCGGTCCTGATTCCAAAACTATGCGAGCAACATCACGGTCAATGTAACGATAAGCGACGCGGCAGCGCCATTTCGTTGCCGAATCCAGTACGAGAGATCTGTACCCAAAGCCATCTGACGGTGAAATGTGGAAGCGTACGTCTAAAACATTGGCGAGCTTTTATAGAATGCATTTACAGAACAGGTCACCAGGGGTCGGCAACGATTCGATGGCACAGAACAACAACAAACGTCTGAATCCAATGAGCTAATACAATGTGTACAGGTTCGTTCCTTTTGAAAAGCAACACGTTCCAGTTTCCGTTCCTCCTGTGACAAAAGGAGTTAGTTCCTGTTCTGACAGAAATTAAAAGGAACCTGGTCGCTCGGAGTTCCATTTTAAATGTAACCTGGTACTTCCTTTCCCGTTCCTTCGATTGAAAAATACTTCAAAAAGATACAGAATGGTAATATTGATTACATAAAATTTGTAATCCAGTTCATCACGATGGACATTTGGGGGAGCTAAATGACATGCCGATTTGCGGACGCAGATAAAAATATTTAATAATTTTTATTTGACGCTGTAAATAGTTTCACCGTAGACACACATTGCAAAATTGTACTCCTAGATTTTTTTTTTTAAATCACCGTAGTACTAATCACTCCAGGATTACTGCACCATCGTGTCTCTATGGAGATATGTGAGGGGCAGGGAAGGGAAAGGGAATGGCAGCTGGTATAGCCAGGCTGCAGGATCTACTCCCAAGCTCTGGACTCCCTAATGGAAGCTCAGGGGTGACGCCAGTATCGCGGCTCGTCGAATAAACGAGAGCCTCTGCCGGGAATCGAACCCGGGACCATCCGCACCGTAGTCGGAAGCAATACCGACTGGACTAAACGGCCGTATTAATTGAAAGTTATGGCAAATGAAACACAGAAAAGGTACCTCGCTTCAATTTCCTAAAAAACAGGAACATGACCTTTCTTCCTAGGAAAAAGGGACCGAGGCGTTTCTTAGTTAATCAAAAAAAAAATTAACCAGTTCGTAGGAACGGATCTGAGCCAAGGATCTGAACTAGAAAAGAAACCGTTACGTTCCTACCCAACACTGCCCAGTATTGGCCTATGGCGGGGACTTGATACATTGATGTGTACCGTACCCAACAACGTGCAGACACGGGTCCCGGTTTTACAACAATTCCGAAAGAAGGCGGACGATTTTTCCTCGCCGGATATATTCCAGGATTCTCGGTCTGGAATTGAAACCGCGATCACGGGCATAACGTGACATTTTCCAAGCATAATATTTTTCAATTGACGGAACTCGAAAAGAAATTCCAGGTTACTTTTTAAAACCGTTTTCGATGAGCACCTACGGGAAAAATTTAAATACTCCATTAGTATCGCATGCACGCTTTATCACATCAAAAGTACTCTGGATAGCTAAAGGCCATTTAGTTGTTTGTCCGCATTCCTTGCGTTGATTCTCGTCTGCGACCAACCGAAGAGTTTGCAAGGCACAGAAACACCACAATAAACTTGAAAGTTGTCTAATTTAAGTGGATGGAGACACTCTTTACTGGCCAAACACACGCATGTTGCCTTAGAGATACGGTCGAATAACAATTGCCATTTTATTTTAGTTTTTTTTTTTACTTACAAGGAAATATTAAATTACCATGTTTGACAAATCAGATAATAAATGGCCATGGTTTGCAGTTTACTTTTTTGCTTTGGATAATATTTGATGACAACTGTTCTTGACGAAATATTTTCCGATTAAAACATTTGGTATAATCTACTCGTATCCGTACACAATATGGCTGCGCGCGCACGTGCCTTTCCAAACCATTTATTCCACCACGCACGATGACCGGGAACGGCGGCGTCGCCGTCGTCATGGCAACCGCGATGTAAACTTGTGGTGGTGGCGCGAGACGAAACTTATCGGGGCGAGGTCGCGCCACGCGCTCGGCCCACACAGCCAACGCGACAATACCGTGTGTCGAGCAGGCGTGCGTGCGACGCGCCCCCCTCCTATCTCATTAAATTGTGTACCCCCCCCCCCCACACCGTTCGATAATTGATTAATTAAATGCATATCACCTGAACGCGGACACGGGGGGATACAAATATATGCGTTTGTGTACAAAGGTCCGCGCGCGTGCGAACACAACCCGGTATTGGCGCCCCTGAGAGGGGCTGCTTGCGGGTACCGGTATATATTGTAATTGTAATTGTATTTTCAGCAAGCTCAGTAAAATTGCTGGACTTTTTGGTTTTGTCTGTCA
Source organism: Melogona broelemanni (assembly GCA_033995665.1). Classification (NCBI taxonomy): domain Eukaryota; kingdom Metazoa; phylum Arthropoda; class Diplopoda; order Chordeumatida; family Chordeumatidae; genus Melogona; species Melogona broelemanni. The sequence goes on along the minus strand of JAUJYS010001677.1, from coordinate 11,965 downwards.
ATGCAGCGCCCGAATCTGTTGACATACAAAGTGACTGATCACCAACTACACAATTTGGCCACAAAACTGCCGTATTGCATTATAATTTGAGAATTTATTCGACTGGAAATATATCTGTATTTTTCATCGATTATTCGATAATCTCAGTTAAAATGGATTAAAAATAAAAAAATTGACATGTGACGTCACTTTTTTTCCAAGCTAATGAAAAGCCAGTTTTCTCATAACTAATATGTGGGAAACGCACAATCCTCACAACTTTAACTTTAAGATACCTTCAACATTTTTCGGGCGACACAAATTTCGTGTCGTGTAAAGCCGTGGCACCCGTGCTTGTACGTTGTCAGGAACACGTTAAAATCCCTGCCTAGGTCAGAAGCATGGGCTATGCCAAAGTCCATAATACCAGGTCGAATATGTTGATAAACAGTAACGACCTTTTTAAACAGCACAAAATAATTTGGGAGGATGGGTAAAGTTTACACAATTGTACCGCCGACTTGCTAATCATTGTGATTTCCTGTTAACCAAAGGTCACCAACCACGAATACAGCTAGCTAACTTTAACGAATTGCTACATTACGTTTTGAACAAGTACAGTAGGGCAGGTTACACGTACAGTAGGACAATATTGTTGGTTTTACAATTTGAACCTTAATTATGGACACAACAAATACACGTAAATCTTCAATAATAGGACTAAAATAATTGAATATGTACATGTTAGCAGCATATATTTACGTGTATTTGTTGTGTCCATAATTAATTACTTGTTTAGTGTTAATGTTAATAACAGTTTAGTGTTAATTACATAACCGTTCGTTTTAATGTTGAGAATTGTTTTTCCAAAACATTTACTGTTATCGATATACATGTATCGCATACTGCATGAATTGAGAAATATTTAATAACAAACAAGTAAGGGTATGTGGTCCCGGGACAGGGCCGGATTACATTATTAGTCGAGCGATATTATTACTATTTAATATCAATTGTCAATGATTTAGTCATTTTTGAAACTGCTTGTGATAATTATGTTTGCTTTTTGGTTTTGCATGTTTCGTTTTATCTCAAAACAAAAAAAAAACTTAACGAAAGTTCTCTGCAACAGGGATTATAATTTAGGCCCCAGTAGGAGCCCCTGATGTCCCAGATTACCTTGCAAATCAGTGTGATCACCCTGGTTTTAATATACACAGCCTCTGCGCGCGCAAAGCCTTGAAATAACCCGCCCATTTTTACTCGATGACCACCCCCCCCCCATGCTTGGGTCACGGCCACAGCTCATCAATGCAAGAACCCCAATCTTTAACACTTTCCTCGTTTCGTTGAGTGAGGCAGGCGAAGGAAAATTAGTTCAAGGACAAGAGAAACCACAGCTAAATTAAAATATACGATCAGGTAGCGAGATAATCTTACCTATAGGCACAACAACAACTTTGGCGCTAAGCCTGCGTCAGCCTCGGTTATGGCCGGTAGTCAACAGATCTTCTTGAGGCGGTCACTTGAAGATTCGCTGAGGATCCAAAGCCGATTCGAACTCTCTCTAATCCAGGAGGAGTCCAGAAATATCCGTAAATATCTTGGAATAGTGATTAAACGCTGTCACCAATTTCTGGTCAACCACGGACCCGTGTGGGGCCAAAGTATGCGAGCCATATATCGGGGGGCCGTTCAGGTAGGCCACGGTCGAGAATTCACTCTTGGTCACTATGGCAACGGTCTGCTCGAGATCACGAAAAGGGTGCGGGCACGGGGAAGCAGTTTGAAGACTTTCTCGATGAAACACTGGTAAGAATTTGGAGTTCTGTTCACCTCTGGGCACACAGCTATTTTCAAAAACTTTTTTAATCGCCTTGCGGTTAAAGAGTTACGACGCCTAGACCAAGACACGCATTTCTCAGTTCACTGTCACTTCAAGTGTTGCATCTCACCGCAAGAGGACGCTACCATTCAAAGCGCGCTCATTGGCACCGCGCCATTGGTCAGTCGGTTTGTTGTGCTTCAGTTACCATGACAACGACTGACACTTGCAATCAACGAGATGAATTCAGAGTCTAAAGTTCAATAGAGGTTATTAATTTCTGGGACAATTCACTGCAGGGCAGTCTATAATTTTCCAAATTCTAATACTCCAGGGTTCCATAATGTAAGAAAAACGACAATTTAAAACTGCTCGCGATACCTTTAGGCTATCATATGAAATATTTGGCCTTTATTTGAAGTTAATAAATATTATTCACACTTTGGGTTTATGTTTCTTGGATCTATGATTTTATTGCATGGTAGGAGTCCGGCACCTGAATCGATAGAAATAATTTAGACCAGAGATTACTATTAATCTTGAATTTATTGTTCATTGGCATATAAAAATTATTAAATAACTGAGTGGGGAAGCGACCTCTTAATAATTTCTCGCTCTCCATAAAAATGCTTCATGTGAGATATATTAAGATTCGGTTGCAAATTATAGTGTCGAGCACTACAAGTATCGCCGTCTAGAGCAACGAGATCGAACTAACCAATCTGGCATTTGGCGCGAAACTTCAACAACGAACACAAGATAAAAGGACCGCAAACATAATTGATCTTTAAAGATTTCGCGGTGCATTCAACAATTCATACCAATTCATACCTTTGAACTTTTATTTTGTGTCCTTAGATTTTAACGAATGTTGAATAAATAGTAAATAATAGTCTTAATTTTTTTGAACTTTTCGATTGCGAGGCAAATTTGATTTTTTAAAATCTTCTAGCGTTTCGATAATTACGAATTCATGGAATGCTGTAACTGATAAAACAAACATAAATTATTTGTTCAAAATTAAAGCCAATTAAATGACAAGTTTCTCCAGAACACCATAGCAATATTACATTACTATCATCGGATATAATAGTCATTTTTTTATTCAATAACTTAATCTCTTAATTTAATGAACAACGCTGCTTATAAAAAAACTGCAAAATAACATCAACACTACAACTTCAAGATTACTAACCTTTCACCCGGTTATGTTTGGTGCTATACGCTTTTTTTAAATCTAGAAAACCCACTGTACAGTTTATTAGTTAGGTCACCATATATCTATATTCTTAATATTATGCGCAGACTCATGTTTAGCACAACAAAAATATATTAATGTAGCTCTGGGCATAAGTGGATACTAGTACAAGTTGACCTAGATATTCACCGGCACAGCCAGTAAAACCTAGAAAAATCAGAATGTCAATTTAGTTGAACTTAGTCAAATTGTAAACATATGGCGAATAACTGCAATAATAAAATTCGGCAAAACAAGAAAACATTCTCGTCGCCACACTTTTATCATGCTGTCGTTGAGCATACAAGTAGGAGGCCGCAGATATAAGTTATCACTTTTCACTGAACCTAGCGAGATATGGCTGAAGCCTTTAAAGCTGCAATTTATTTGTCAAATTATATTTGCGAATGATTGCTTCACTTTGGATTTCACAGTTTGAAAGCCATCAGAGTTTATTTGTCGTATTTTTTATTCTTTCATTATCGAATTAGTCGTCCTCCCTCAAGTCTCTGGAAATGATGATTTGCATAACTTCGTTCGAACCTGCAATTAAAAACAACAAATGATTAAAAATAGACAAAAAAATATTTTTAAAATTATCTTCAGAATGTTTTCATTTGCGGCGGTCCCGGGTTCGATTCCTGGTGCGGGCTCATGTTTATTCGATCCCAGGGTAATCGTGGAAATGTGTCCCTCAGAAAATGCCCAGTAATGAGTGTTCGATAGGAGCCGATGTACATAACAAATACGGGATGGAGAATCTTCGACCAAAAATATTCTCAATCTATATTATATATTTTTTTATTTATTCCGGTTCGACATTTATAGCTATCTATACTATATTATAGTTTATTGCTGTAGTTTAAGCTACAGAAGTGGTACAGAATTTCCTAATTTTCCCAATTTCCCAATTTAAAAAAAAATCTTAAGAAATAACAATTACAGGCGAGAAAACACCTTATTATCTGTAGAAACTTCAATGGCAGCATGCATATACTTGAAAAAAACTATTTCAAATTTCTAGATTATGTATAAGACTGTTGTGTTTGGTACTTGCCTTCTAGAATTTGATGAACCCGGATGTCACGAAGGTATTGCTGTACAGCGTAGTCTTTCAGGAACCCGTAACCGCCGTGCATTTGCAGCGCTGTGTTGACGATCTGATTTTCAATGTTCACAAAAGTAAAAAGACAAGTCAGTGATCGAGTGAGAAAAAAAATTATAAGTCACCCCAATACAAACGACTAAAAACTCACGTTAAAACACTGTTCGGTAGCGAATAACTTGGCCATAGCACAGTAGGTCACTGCTTCGGGGGATTCCTTGTCCAGGGCTGAAGCCGCGCTTCGAATCAGGAGACGGGAGGCGGTCAGGTTGGTGGCCATCTGCGCCAACTGAAACTGGTTGTGCTGCGAGCGTACAACGAAAATTTTATTATTGCCGATTCTTCTGATAAATTTTCAAGTAAACTTGAATTTTATCACTGTATCATTTCAAATAAATAATACAGTCTTTCAAACAAAAAAAGGTAATTGCACACGCAAATTTTTGAAATAGGTACCGTGTCACCATCATATTGTAATTAAACGCATTGTTATAAATAATAGAAACAATGAAAAACTTAAAATAATAGAAATGAAATTCTAAAAAAAATGCAAATGTGCGTTAAAAAAAATAAGAATTAAAAAAAAAGAAAATTTACGTGAATAATAAAAATAATATAAAACGATGCAACCAACAAAAATAAAAAAGATTAAACAAAAAAATAATAAATTTAAAGATAAAGAATATGCAATGTTAACAAAAAATATTAAATAAAATCATACTAAAGACGTAGAACGATAACGTTAAGCGTGAAATAACTCGGTCGGTCAACCGTAACATGTTTCGACAACTCAAATATAAAAATGCACCTCACTAGTTTACCTGGAATTCAATAAGTGCTTTGCCAAACTGCTTTCTAACACTCATGTGGTCTCTAGCTAATTCAATGCTGGCATGCGCCGCTCCGAGCGAACAGGAAGCTGGCGAAAAAAAAAAGAGGACACTCGTAACAGTAACAACTTACAGAGCTTCAACCAACAAGGATCGTTATTTTTCAAAATAAAAAAATAATTGGCTAACCAATATTGACTCTGCCGCCGTTGAGACCTTTCATGGCGATGGTGAATCCCTGACCTTCCTGGCCTAGGAGATTGGTCATGGGAACCTCGCAGTCTTCTAGGATTACCGCACGGGTTGGCTGCGAATTCCAACCGACCTATAAAAAAAAAACGTCAGCCCTCAGTTGGCGTAACTCTTTCATTAAATCCACCCTTGCCAAGCTAACGCCACCTATCGGGAAACCATATAAAAACGCTGTTTTCCCCGAGTTTCCACAAATAATTAAATTAGAAAGCGGTTCGAAATTCTGAAGATATATGAAGCAAAAGCGAAAAAAAAGAGAATTAAAATGTTCGCTTGACACTCGGCAATTACCTTCTTTTCTTTCTTGCCAAAACTGAGACCCGGAGTTCCCTTCTCGACGAGAATGCAGGAAATGCCTTTGGGACCAGCTTTCCCCGTTCGGCACATGACCAAGTAGATGTCGGATTCACCGCCACCGCTGATAAACGCCTGTAAACAAAAAAACATCAAACAAATCAAAATAAAAAACTCATTATCATGGTTAGTCAGTCCAGAGACTGGTTTAACAGCAATGGGTAATATGTCTCTCCATTCTCTCCTATTTTCTGTCTTTCTTTTCACTTTGTGGTAGTATTTGGAGTTTGTTTCTTTGCACAACTGGGATACAGGCATTTCTTGGTCTTCCTGCACGTCTCTTGCCTTGGATTCTCCCTTCTAAAATTCTAATTATTGGCCCCCCCATGGCGCAAAGCATGTCCTAGCCATCTCATTTGTCTATTTCTTATTATACTGAGGATTTTTCTGTCTTCTCTTTAGTGTCTGTCATCTCAACTAAGGGGAAGAAACTTATTCCCCCTTTATCATAAATGGTACGAAGCTTAAAAAAAATGTCTTTTGTAATGAAATCGTCAGAATTAGTAATTCTTTCAATTTTATCATGTCAAATTTCCAGACTGGTTTTAAAATTTCAAACCTTTGTTCCGTTGAGGATGTAATTGTCTCCCTTCTTAGTCACATTGGTGACCAGAGCAGCTGCATCGCTACCGCTCCCTATTAAAATTATTAAAATAAAATTTCCAAAATTTTTATATTGTTTGATTATTCGAATATATTATTTCAACGAGAAAAGAAAAATGTGCAGTAAAATAAATACCTGGTTCGGTCAGACAGTAAGAAGCAAACTTGTCCATCGAGCTCAACTGCGGAATCCAACGTTTTCTGAGATCATCGCTTCCGAATTTGTCGATCATCCATGCGCACATGCTGATAAAAAATCAAAGGTTTTATTTTATTTTTTCAAATTGTTATAACACGCAAAGTCGAACACAATTCTGCAAAAAAAAAATTGCATTGCTATAAAATCATGTGCGAAGCAGAAAAAAAAGCAAAAAGATAAGAAATGCAGTCTAATATGAAAAAGCTATGAACATGGGTGAATCACAGGGCAGACTGAAGGAAAAGATGATCGAGTTGGCGAGGTTATTAAGTAAACAAAATTTTAAATCCCATTTTCAAAACCTATCTTTTCTAGTCCTGCCTACTCTGTCGTCTCTGTTTCGTGGTCTGCCCCATGTCTCTTTGTTGATACGAGACAAAATAAACAAATGAAAAGTGCAATGAGAACAATAATAATTTATTGTTTCTAATACTAACTCATATTTCAACTCACTTGTGTATACTCATGTAGGCTGTGGTGCTGGTGCAACCGTGGGACAGAGCTTCAAAAACTATGGAAGCATCGAGCCGACTCAATCCGCTGCCGCCGTACTTCTCCGAAGCGTAGATGGCCCCGAAACCCAGCTGGGCAGCTTTTCTCATCTCCTCAACTGGAAAGGATTCCTTGAAAATGCGTTTCAAAAATTGAATTCATACATTTTAAAAATTGGATATCTTTTGCTAGACAAAGCCTATCTGTCATCCGCGGATGACAAGAAAGAAAATACAGTTGGTCATGCTGCCAGAAGTCGTTAGTTTGATAATTTGCTAGATTCGATGACATATTGTCCACATTAAGTGCGCTCTTGCTTGATCCTCACCTCAGCGTCCCATTTGGCCATCTTGGGTAACATTTCCCGTTTGGCGAAATCCAACGCCATCGCCTGGATCTGTTGCTGCTCTTCCGTCAAACCAATTGAGGCTGCAACACAAATATAATGATGGGGAAAAAAAAAAGAGATTAAAAAAAATAATTTCACGAACTTTAAAAAAGAATTGCTCCTCCTGATGTTTTAGAATACTTTTTCTTATCCTCACATTTTCAACGTACGTACGTAAATACAGGTATATACATTGAAATGCAAACAGATGGGATTAGTCATCGATCGATCGGAGCTGTTGTCGTATTCCCACGCACGTTGAATGACAATTGACCAATACCGATTCTACCTATTACAAAACGATAAGCGAGTTGACAGCTCACGGTTGGCCTCTGTCGCTAAGAATAGCGCAAATTACCGACAATTACGAAACACTATAATGTCACGGGAAGGCAAAAACTCATCTAAATATCTAAATGTCATAAAAATCTAGATAACCCGGCAGATCCCAAGATCACATGTTTTGGCATAGCTATCGAGATCGAAGCGCGTCATTCTTTTCAATTCCGTAGAATCTGGTGAATGACTTTTCATTCCATATGTCATCTGGCAGGGAAACAATAACCAAACGCACCCCAATGTCGACTGGAAAATACTCGTATGATCGACGGCCTTGCAAGATCTCTACAAGGTCGACTTTTCAAAACGTATACTGACCGTCAATGCTCAATGACGAGCGGTGCCTTCTCGCCACGCATGATACACTGGCATTGGTCTTCCATAAATAATTTAAACAGTTGGCCAAACGAACTGATTTCATATTAAAGTTTCAAATTTTTCTAGTTTCAGAGTCGATTGTGAACCCAGGCGCCCGAGACAATCACACTAATGATGTAAAGTGGCTAGACAACAAAAGTAATTTGCATTCCAAAAGTGATCATGGTGTGCTTTTCCAACAATTATTTAGTCATTTACTAATCGAATTGTTATCTTTAATAAATTTAAATATAGTTTTAAAAATAATTTGGAAAAAAAGTATGGATTATATTTGGTATTGAGTCTATATCCTTGTTCCCGATATTAATGTTAGCTTATGCCATCTACCCAACATATATCATTGATCCCAGCATTGACTTCCCCAGTACGCGGTGTACATGGCGCCCTCTATTGACTATAAAAGGCAACGTATTACCAGATTGAAACTTTCAGGTATGATTGTTGCAAATGCTTGATTGTTAATAGCCTCGGCCATAGTGGACTAAACAAACGGCAACAATTATAATAATTGTGATTTTTAATGAGACATATTATCATAAAAACTTTTTGTACAAGTACGTAGATCGCATGTGAATGTATAATTATTGTCTGCATTCATGTGTAACGTTGGCTGCTAAAATGTTACACATGAATGCAGACAATTTATTATAAATTTACCTGTGATCTACGTACTAGTACTAACAGTTTTTATGATAATGTGTCTTATTAAAAAACACTAAAATCATAAATGTTGCCGATTGTATAGTTCTGTGGTCGAGGCTACCATTGTCAATCGGCAATCAAGAATGAGCAGTTAGTGATTGCCTCTCAGCAGGGGGCATCGGCGCATCCATGCTTCTACAAACATAGACTGGGAATATGACAAAGTGAACTATATAACTTTTGAGTGTCTAATTTTATATTTTAAATTTAAAAAAAAAATTGCTTTAATAAAAATATATAAATTTTCATTTTTGAATACTATTTCGTCAAAAAACGATTTTGTTAAAAACTACAGCAGAATTGTTCTTGTAGCCACACATAAATGGCCGGGAAGATGGATACGCTAGACGCTCTCCGAATAGTTTGCCAACAAAATGTAAAAGTTGTATTTCATTTTATTTAAATGTACAACATTTAATAAAAATAACTTCAAACGAACGTCAACAATGCGTGATTTATTCCAATCACAACGTCGTGCAACCAAATTCATCATTAGGAGATAAAATAGCTGCAAATTAGTTTCAAATAACTATCTACTGTTAAAAACCACGGATCGGGGGAAAATAAATAGTGGTTGCCATGTGCACGTACGTTTACAAGTGAATATTGCCAAGTTGCCTTTTTTCACGTTGGTTGTGATGATATATCGTTGACTTGTGATGAATTATTTTAAGAAAGCAAACGAGTTGCGTTGAAGGACATATCATAGTCATGAGCCATGTCCGAACGCTCTTGCCTGGCCGCAGGGGGAAAAAATCTTAAACCTAACCTTGGAAAACCAATAATTTTTTTTTAATAAAATGCAGCGATCGATTGTATTTTTCTCTAGGTCGATGTACCAGTCGGTAAATCAAGTCGAGCCGCAAACGTGACTTTGGAAAGTTTGTCATGCCACCACAGGTCTCGTGTAACGCTCGAGTACGTGAAAGTTCGTTGAAACAAGAGGCGCGTTGGCAAAATGGGTCCTCGCTAGAATGTCTCCTCCGCACGTGAACATGGTGGCCTCAACATTAACCGCGCACGCGAGAGAGGAGGAGGTTACTCGTGACTGGCAGAGAGAGAGAGAGAGAGCAAAGAGAAACTGGAAGAGGTGGTGCGCTCATCACCAAGGCAGCGCAAATCTCCCCCCGAACTCACTCACCATAACTCGACCGACCACAAAACTGCTCGGAATAGCTCTCCGAGGGCTTCTGAAAGGAGACGAGGGCTTTTTGATCACCAACGGAACTCCAACTTGCACTTCTCGCCAATGAACTTGTTTAAGTGTAATTCCTAACGAACTTGACAGCGGTATTTTCAAAGATTCGTCGGTGCGAATGGTAGATCCAATCTCCATGTTTTATTACCAACTTTCCCTGGTGCAGTGAAACACATTGAGTTGGAGAGTCTTCTTTCGAAACAGGGTTGCTGTTTTACTTCGCCTCCTACCTTTTGTTTACAATTAGTTATTTTTTTATGCAATGTTTACCATATTATCTGCACGTTAAAATGGAGTGAACTATTTTGAAATTCGGCAAAAATCATATGTTAGAACAGTGGCCGTTCCAGTCAAACGAGGCCCTGTGTTCGAATCCCGGCAATTAAAAATCTGCGCATCGGTGATATTATCAGGATTTCGCCACCTGGTTCACCCGTCGTCCCGCGCTGCCCTGGAACTAGCATCGAATTCTATCAACAGCACTTTCCGCGTTCAGATACGAGTTTTAACTCTGCGTACATCGCGATGGTATTTTATTTTGGCGGATTGATTGTTGTTGTTTGACAGCGAAAAACTACGCGAAACTTTCTCAATCAACATTGCTGATAAATATTTAGAGTCTCATTTGAATCGTCAAGCGAGTTCCTTCGCGACTTTGCCTGTTGTTAACCAGCTTTGTCCAAGTCAAGCAGCCACGCGGTAAGTGGATTTGTGGTGCCAATTGTTTTCAAAGAAAAATCCACCCACGTGGAAATTGGAGCGGTCTCCGCGGCAGTGGAAACTGCGAGCAGCACAACAACTCGCTAACCAAGTTCCGTATTGTGGCGGCCGCTAAACCGATTCCATCACATGACAAGCTTCGATGGATAGCAACCATCGACTTCGCGCGAAACTATTTCCACGCGTGACCCGAAACGAACTACGGTTTCCCGCATTACATCCGCGTTAGGTTGCTGTAGCAAATTTAACTTTTTTTATCGTGAAAGATTCCGTGCTCGAAGGTCCGATTCGTATTTTCGTGGCAATGTGATTCAAGTAAATTCACCGCTGCTATTTCATAAGGCATTTCGGTCGTTTCGATTTTATTCATTGATTCGTTGGGTACGACATCAGAAACGCGGTTGTGCAAAAAGCAATGATCGACAATCACTTCGCCAAAAAATAAAAAATTGTTAAAAAAATTGACAAATGAAAATACGAAGTGTTCGTAATTACAGTAGTCAAATATTTATTTTAAAAAAATTGGTAGATGTAGATATGGTTTATAGGAATTGCATCCATTTATTGTTACCAGAATAAGCCTACGGTTCCACCGAAATTGCATCGTCACTGAAGTAAGAAAAAATCGCGGATTTCTCTTTATCTTCGACGAAGTCATGTCGGATCTATCGATAGAGGGCCCGGGGCCTCCAGTCAGCTCCATGATGACTTCCACCGAGGTTCCCTTCTACCCGGATCCGAGCGGCGATCTGGAGTTCCAGTGGGCGGATACGCCGGACAATTTCTCGGTGGACGCCTACCTGGAACTGCACCTGGGCCCGAAACACTTGCCCAAGGAGGTGGTCATTCCGTTGACCGTGGTCTACGTGCTCATCTTTCTCAGCGGTCTGCTCGGTAACTTTAGCGTGTGTTTGGTGATTGCCAAGAAGAATTCCATGCACTCGGCGACAAACTATTACCTGTTCAGTCTGGCGGTCTCGGATTTACTGCTCTTGATTTTCGGTAAGTCAACCTTTTTTACATTATTTTCAATACAGGACTTTTATTTCACCGCAGGCGATTAGTGGTATAGGTGGCATAGTGGATAGCGTGCTCGATCTCTATGCACGAAAAGCGGGTTCGATTCCCGACCGAAATTTCCAGAATTTTTTAGTCGAGAAAAATGTATTGCCTTTCTTTGGAATGGAAGTAAAGTCGTGGAATACGTACCTGTAGGTTGTCAGGTGCACGGTAAAGATCCCTACCTAAGTCAGAATCCTTAGGTAGGGTAAATTGCTAATTACCAGACCGCTCTCTAGAGTAGCTTTGAAACGATTGTGTTGTTAGGTGCGCGTTAAAGTTTGAAAAAAAATGTGCGGCCGTCT
>JAUJYS010001676.1:0-16673 GCA_033995665.1 Melogona broelemanni | reverse complement strand
CCTGCGCCGGGAATCGAACCCGGGACCATCCGCTTTGTAGTCGATGACCATAGCCACTGAACCACGGAGGCCGCCCTTAAATTAAAAACACATTTAAATATTCACTTAATTAATTAAATATCACTTATAAACACATTTAAATCTTCTTTTATTTTATTCATTTAAATAAATTAAGCTTACATAAATAATCAGAGCCGGTGGTAATCCGACGAATTCGAAACATCTACTCTAATTCTCATGTAAATTTTCTGTCAAAGAAATCCTGAAATACGTATTGAGCAAAGGCTGTGCGTCATCGATTTGTAATTGTTTCTCCCATACATTTTTTAGGGCATCATTGCAGGTATCAACGCGGCGTGCAAGGCACTGTCCAAACCTCCCTTCACTGTCAGCCGAACCGAGAGCTACATCGGAGTGCTGATTGATGACCTGACTGTCAAGGGCACCAACGAACCTTACCGGATGTTCACCAGCAGAGCGGAATTTCGCCTATCCATGAGACCCGATAATGCAGATATCCGGCTAACCGAAAAAGGTGAGAACAGGGCAGGGCAGAACAGAACATTTTCCGTAATTTTAAATATAAATTTATTAGATCCAGGGATGCTCACATTAGTACATATTGTCTGAATGCATTGCATTTGAATTGCATTTGAATGCGTTATGTCTGATCCAAAGCTATCACAGTAAATAGTTTCATAAATAGTTAATTATAATGGACAATTGAGAAACATTTAGTTCAAGGTTAAAGCGACAGGTATTAAAAGCATTGGTTTTTATCGATTCAATTTAATTGTGAGAATTTCCAATGTAGGTTTCAGAGTGGGTTGCGTTGGTGGCCACCGGTATTCTGTTTATCGTAAAATGAAAAGCGATCTGGACGATTCAATTTCCCACCTGAAATCGCAGACTCTATCGTCGCCAGACTTTCGTGTGATGGGAGTCAATGCGTCCAGCAGAAAAAGGTGATTGATCATTACACTTGTCCTGTGTTTTCCTCCTCCTCCTCCTCCTTCTTCAGAGATCTACTATTTTATTGTTTTATTTTTAAATAAATTACCGTGCAGCACCCACGCAAACAAAAGGAGGATGAATAACTCACCGCTAAATATATTGGTCGTATTCTTCTCAAATTAAAAAAAACGTGTTTATTTTTGTTTCTTTGAACAGTGCTTTTGACGTGCTGGGTATGGTCGATGGGAGTATTGAAAAATTAGCCCAAGCATTTCCGGAGAAATTCGGACACTACCTGGAAGACAAGCATCTTTGCTTAAGGTTAAAAATTGAAGGTAACCACACGGTATAAAAAATAATCTATGCTACTATACGGGGAAGTTTCAACTTATTTTTAAGTTCATGGATGTTCATGGATTGTTCATGGATAACAATAGTCTTCGTCAATAGTTAAATAGTCATCATTTAAAAGACTTTTAACAATATTCTTGTAACAATAGTAAATATATTTTAGTGGAATTATTTCATGAGTTATTGATAGTATTGAAGCTCCCCTGTCTTTTGTTATTGGATTCCAATTGTTCCAATTGCTGAAAATAAATTCCTAAATAGTAAGCGAGATGTACCATTAAAACTTTGGTGATTGGACAAATTTGAGATTCGTACCGATTTAGAGACACGAGGGTGCAGTATTTCTGTAGTGCACTAGGCGCTACGGTGATTTATTAATAATAATAAAAAAAGATAGCGAATGGAACAGCAGAAGGAAATTTGCAATGTTGTGCCACCACCAGAATAGATCTCGGTTCCCACGGCCACTGGTACTGCTTGTCACCGGGTTTACAAATTGACATCTGGGCATTCCATTTTTTTTACTCCCAGCTACCTATGATCCGATCGTAACGGAACAACAATACGACATCGACGAAATTCGAAAGTATGAACATTTGGAACTGCCCTCAGATTTAGACTACAACGTGTAAGTTTACTAATGGCCCGCTGTTTTTGTTTTCCCCCTACCATTTCGAAAAGTATCTGCAAATGTTTTGTATCTGGATGCAAACTTGCGGTTTTTAAAAAAAAATTGCTTCTCAACAGCGTTCAACTCGGTTTTTCACGGGAGGCTCAGGAAAAATTATCTAAAGTTCGCCCATCGACCGTAAGTGTTGCCATGAATAAATTAATTCCCTTTTGGTAAAGTGCTCCTTGAATTATGCCAAATTCAGATTGTTCACTCAACTGTTATTTTTATTCAACCTTCATTTGGCTTCACCTTTTTCCCTTTATCTTTTTAGATCGCCGCAGCCAGCCAGATCCCGGGCATAACTTCCGAGAATGTATTCAGACTATTTAAATACGTGAAAAGAAGATATCCCATCCATAAGAATGAGTTACTCATTCAGTAGTTACAAACTAAAAAATAATTTTCCGTTAAGAAAAAATCATTTTTATACATTGTCTGACGCTGTTGTGCAAATAAACAATTTGTTTTTAGAAAATGAGATGCCTATTTATTAGATAGTTCGCAAATTCTCAAGCGAATGAGAGTAGAATATAATATAATTAGTAACTTTTTTGATTTAATTTTATATCACAATTTGTTAATTGCCGCATATAGTTGTGACTGCAAGTACAATGTGCAATTAATTTACTGACATTCATATTTACAATTAATTTACAAACAAATCAATTAAAATTTCAAATATCGAATATTAAAATTTACTGAGTATTCTGATATGCATTGGCTTATTCTACATTCGATGTAGAGTTTAGACATAATTATTTAACACTTATTATATTTCGTATATTAATGCTAAAAATCGAAGAAAAAAAACAAGCAAACAAAGCTAATTCATGAGTTACACGTGTGCCACACATAAATATGTTTTAACGTAGAAAGTTTAAAGACACTATCGACACAACGATAGAGTCTTTAAACTTACTACGTTTTAACTATATACGACGGTCTAAGAAGCAATTATATATTTTCACAATCGATGTTAAGGCCCATGTTTGTGGTTGGTTGTGTGATTATTTAATTGAACAAATATATATTGATATTTTCGAAAGTTGAGGAAATGCCTGCAGTCTTCTGTATTTTTATGTATTTCCTTCTGTAAATATGTTTTCTTGTTGAACAAAACGAAATTTAGTTTTGAATATTCCGCTCGAATGACGTCATCAAATTTAGGAAGGTTTTCTCAACGCGAGGCTAGATAATAAATGGCTTCGCATTTTTTCGTATGTTGATGGCTTGCTTGATGCTGATTTCGTCGGTGAACTAAACTTAGAAAATAAGGTTTCAAGCTTCACAGAGGTAACAAATTTAATTATGCGTTCGTTGAAAGAACTATTGTTCCGCCAAGTGTCCATCCAGTACCAAATTCGAATGAACTCTCGCCACATCGTCAGAGTTATTGTTGTTTCCAAGTTGTGCATGTGCTTCCAAGTGACACTGACACCATATGAACTTTTCTACTTGTCTCAAGTATAACAAGACAAGTAAATTTTTTTTTATACCTAGGCAACACGGATACCTTCCTCAGTCAATACTCGTTAGTCGTTACTCAGATAGGGATTGAACATCGCTCTGAGTCGAAGAGTGAAATGAGTTTTCAACCTCGATACTAATTTTTCAATTTAACACCAATCATTGCCAATTTAATTTATTAATATATTTTTTTTTGCATTTTCACCGCTTCAATTTTATTTCTTCAAACACTGTCCCACTACATGCACCCTTGTACCGTTCTCCAGGGTTTGGGGTTAAACGGTTAAAGAATCGATCTAAATATCCATTCAGTTAAAGTCTCTGCCGTCAGTTACCTTTGTGACCATCTTACAGATTTATCTCGTGGCCGTTATTTGCGGCGCGGACTGTCGTTAAGTTGATATTAGGAATAAAAATGTGACTCGCACTGTGTTGACAATTTGAGTTCACTGTAGTTACTACCATTTCTAATATTTATTTCAAAGGTCATTTTCCCAAGCATGAAATGGTGCTGCGTGCCCGACTGCTCGAAGGTCTACAAGCAGCAGGCGGAGCCGCGCGAACCTCTGCACATGTTCCGTGTGCCAAGGGATCCTGCCTTGCTCGCGAAGTGGCGCCGCCTGGTGCCCAACAAGATCTCACCCAGCAGCAGTATTTGCCATCAGCACTTCGGCGAGCAGTTCATCCGCAAGTTCGACTCGTTCCTCATCAACGGCGAGAGGGTGCTGTTGGCCAAGGATCGTTGGACGCTGTGCCCCGACGCCGTGCCGCACATATTTCCTACGCTGCCCGCCCATTATAGCCGTGAAATGAAAAGACGCAAGCCGCCCAAATCACGCCCGCTGCCGTCAAAACAATCAACTTCCACCAACGGTACACCTTCGAGCAGTGGCAGCAGCCCCACGGAATCACGTCTGGTACGCAAAATTAAATATTAATTGAACACCAAAAAGTAGCATGTTAAAAATATCTTAAAACGAAAAATTGTGTACATGTTTTTTGTATAATGAGCGCAGTTAGTGTGTGTTTTTTTGTTGGTTATTGCTTGTTTGCTTTATTTTAGTGATGTGCTGTTTGGTGCTTCACTGAATGGCACACTACAAAGTAATAAATTGAAAAGATAAAAAAACAACAAGTGTTTTGGTTCTCTGGCCCATACTGTTCACTCATATCAAAGTTGTGGAACTGTGTTGGGCTTGAAGCGTTACCCCCGGTAGATATCTCCCGTGTGTACCGGTTCAAGGCGAACGGAGTGGCAAGCTCGTGCAACTCCGTTACGTCATCATTCAAATATTGAAGGAACGGAAAAGGAACTGGTTCCTTTTGTAAATGAACGCAGGAACGCCTAGGTTCCTTTTTATTTTTGAGGAACGGGAACGGGAACTGGTACTTTTTTTCATCGGAGGGACGGGAACGGGAACTGGTTCCTTTTCAAAAAGAACGACCCAACACTGCTAGGAATTATGCTTGTGAAAAAATTGGAAATTGTGTAGTATGCCATAAAATATCCGGTACTAAATGGCACAGTATTAGTAATATTTTAACAAAATATTTCTGCATGTACTTATCAGAAAATATTTTACCCCTCCAACATGTTTCTTCTTTCCCTAATTCAACTGTAGTGAAAATCAATAAAGATTGAATACAGAAGATCATATATATCCGAGTGACCGATTGTCACTATTATTACGGGATCAAATAAACGAGAGCCCAAACCGGAAGTTGAACCCAAAACCGTCGCACCACAACCGGAACTTTCCATAGCCATTTCCGCACATATTAATTGAAATTCTATTTTATTGTCTATTAATGAATATCTGCGCAACAGTATGGAAAATAGCGGCAGAATTTTATTTTCCACCGACTGTGCTAGGTCGAGTATAGCACGTGCCAGTGACGAATCACTAACCAATTTTTCGTTTGTTCCAACGTTAGGTTTCAGGTTCCTGTATCCTGCCGCTGTACTACCGAAAGAACCTAATTACTTCACCCGAGTTGAGGCCACCCGGCCCCGCCCCAACCCTTGCCGATGCCACTGGCGGTGAACAGACCGTTGTCGGCGGACCCCGACTGTCGGATGCGGTGGGCGCCGACGGCCTGGTGACTGACGCGGTGGCCGAGGCCGACGAGCGGGTCAAAGCTGCTGCCCTGCGCGATCTCAAGAACACGCGTGCCCGCATGCGACTGGAACTCAAACTAAAAAACCTGCGACGCAAGTACTACGGGATAAAGAAGAGCGCTAATCGGCTGCTGGTTAAGAACCTGAGGTTGGTCGCCGCCGCCAAGGATGCAAAATTAGCTGCTCTGCCCGTATCGCGGGCCAAGCCCCAAAAGGTGACACTGTCCGCTCGCCAGGAGCGATTGGCCAAGGTCAGGCGCTTCAGCGTGGAAGACCTGCCGTCTAAACCGCGCGTCATCGTGGAGGCCATCTTTCGCAAGTACCGGCTGGAGGCGGAAAATAAACGGTCGGGAGTTCGCTATCACCCCGAGTTCATCAAGTCGGCCATCGCTTTCATGCGGGAGACGCCCATGGGGTACCGCCACTGCCTCAAGCACGAACTACTGCCCCTGCCTACAGTGAGTCTGCTACGGCAGATCCAGAGGAAACGGGAGAAAGACTCCACGCTGGTGGCGAATAACGGCGGGCTGGGTGACGTCTCTCAAGGCGAGAACGCCAACGCGAGCGCCGCAGATATGAAGGAGACGGCCGAGAGTGCCATGGTTCTGAGCACGTTGGCGATGGACTGGGTGACGGTCGAGACTCACGAGGAGATAGTCTCTTAGCGCTTCGCGAGTTCGTGACTGCATTCTTATATCGTATCCTGCCAGGCCACCGACTAAACGAAAGTCACTTGTTACCACGAGAGCCACTTTGTTTTTGTTCTCATTTTTCATGCCATCAAAAAGCAAAAAGACGCGGAAAAGTGCTCGTCAAATTCAAGAGCAACGGAATTTGTACGACCCGTTTAGGCATGGCAACCGACTGCAGTGCGGGCGGTCCCGGATTCGATTCCCGGCGCAGGCTCTCGTTTATTCGATCCTGAGGTAATGATGAAAATGTTCCCCTCACATATTGCCATAGCCACGACAATCTTAAGATTTCCATTCGTAGTATGTTGAATTTATAACAGTAGTAACGATGTCCAGATTTTGTCTAAATTCTAACTATACGATGTGCGATAAACTTCAATTTATTTTTCGAAAGTAAAACTTCGTCATTTTTTGAAATTTTGAGTCAAAAGTTGCCCAAAAAATTTGAAACAAATTGAATAAAAAAGATTATGTAATAATTATTTCAACAAATGAAAAATGAAGGAACCTTCAGAAAATTGAATGAATAATTAATCAAAACAGGTAAATACATGAGAAGATCCAAAAATAATTACGCCTATTTTTTATATCGCCAATGGAACGTCTCAGAAAAAAACGAAAATATACATTAGAAAGATGAACTAATTAAAAAAATATTAGATAGGAGCCGTTTTATGAACAATGAAGAGGAAGGTTGAAACCTAGACCATTAGGAAACGGAGACGGCAACATTAACATTGAATAATTAGGATGGTATTATGGTAATTATGGAGCTAGGTGACTAATTATCGTTTCTCGTCACCTAGCAGTTCATCCTAATGATTTAATGTTGCCGTCTCCGTTTCCTAATAGTCTAGGTTTCAACCTTCCTCTTCATTGATCAACTAATTGTCTACTTTTTCCATTAATCGCCTTAGGAAGCCAATGACGAACAGTTCATCCTAAATGATTTTAAATGACAAATATAAATAATGAAATTAAATACACTGCAATCGTTGAAAGGACTTCATAACTATTTTGTAATCGTCAAAATGTTTATTGAAAGGGCCACAACAAGGAACTGTGCAGAGATAATATGACAAGTTTGGTGATGGAACAACTAGTGTAAAAGAGCTGCCCAGGCGGCCCAGACGCAGAGAATTTTGAGCGTTCGTTATTTTTTTCGCAATTGCAGTTACATCGCCAAACTTGGCACATTATCTCTGCTCACTTCTTTGTTGTGGCTCTTTGAAAAAACATTTTGCGATTACAGAATAGTTAAGAAGTTCGTCATTGGCTACCTATTCAATTTGAACACCCCCTAGACTTCGGTTCCAAAATCATGTGATGAAAAATCGAAAAATTAGTTGATCTTTCTAATGTATATTTTCGTTTTTTTTTTTGAGACGTTTTATTTTCGAAAAAAAAAATAGACGTCATTACTTTTGGATCTCCCCTCGTATAATCGAGTTCATTGTTCTTGGAAAGACACTTTTCGCAAACTATTCAACAACAAGAGGCTCAATTATTCTCAAAGAATACAAATACTGATTTAATGTTAAAAGATTGTTTGAGCAAAATAGTCTTGTACAAAATAGTCCTTCACGTAAAAACTGCATCATACAAAAACGATCGATGTATACAAGCTGCCTTTGAATAAGCGAAATGTGTATAAAAATAAATAATCATAATATCATCACTTCGAAGATACCAAATATAAAGTACATTTTAACGAATCTAGGAAAATGTCTATAAAAGTTATCGGGTAAATGGCTATCAAATCCTTGTTTCAAAGAACCATGTAGAAGTTAGTGTTAACTGTGCTTGTTAGCTCCAACAATCATTTAATCCGAAATAGATTTAAGAAAATAGCTAGTCTTGTTTAGTTGAACTCTGAACATCAATCGCATTAACTCCTTTGGCGGCCGACACCATATTCCTCAAGCACCATTTTGAGCGCAGCTGTCGCATTGGTCAAGCGCTAGGGTATCGTAGCCAGTGTCACTTTTGAAATACATGATTATGTCGCCGGCAATATTCAATCTCACACACGAGTATTAATTGGTAGAATGTGGAAGATGTTCTTAGAATTGATGTTGTGTGAATGGCCCAGAAATCATCGAGTTTCGAGATGGAACACCCAGCTGAATAAACACAATAACCGCATTGAAGGAAAGTTCGTAGGAGCCGTATGTAAAAACATAAAGGTTCCGTGGGTTAACACAACTAGTGGTGTAGTGCTTGAAACGTAGAACGTGAAACGTAGACTTAGTCAAGTGAACTACACGGGGGTATGTAGCAACCACGTGTAGTTCACTTGACTCAAGTCTACGTTTCAAGCACTACACCACTAGTTTTGTTAACCCTTAATTATTTTTTTCATGTATCTCGCATATTAAAATAGTTTACAACTGTTGCCGTTTATATCCTTGGTCACGGAACCTTCATCTTCTACAATAACCGCAACAAAAGTCATAACATTTTTTCAAGCTAATGTAATTCTTCCAAATCGACCATGTTGTTTTGGAAGAATTACATTATTCCAAATCGACCACATTTTGAGATGAGATTCAAGATTTCAAGATATATCTCAATTCGAGATGTAGCATAATAAATTGCGTAAAAAAAGACAATAATTACGCGTAAAAAAATTCTTGAGACCATTGCTGTCATCCAAAAATATCCGAAGAATAAGCAGGCATTATCAGTGCCCTCTCAAACTTCCGATTGCAGAACACGACGGATGATGACATGAGTCACGCGTTCGAATGTTCTCCGAAAAACTCTACCCAGTGTCGGGTAAAGTTCGGCGAATTAATCATACTTATAATCCGCTCTAAATTCGTACCACTGAGAATTTCAACGTTTTCACCGAACTAGAAATTATGTCATCAGTGCGAAATTTTCACATGTCGAAGCTCCTAGGTACGTAAAAACCATTTTGAGTCGAGAATGTCTCAGATGTATGAGTCCAGAGCTATTAAATAATTTAGTAAAATTCAAACACTCAATTAAGATTTTCTAGCCACCTCGTCGCCTATAAGTTCGCCATCGTCTCCCCCTCGGAAACTGGAAATGTCTTCATAGGCGTGACTGCACTCGCCTGGCGAACGGGTGCGACCTTCCGAGTCCTCACAGCGCGACAGCTGCTCATAGGGCGCGGGTGGCAGTCCGGCTTTTGGGTCACGTTCACTCACCCCGTTGAAATAGTCGATGGCACCACTGACGCCACCCGCATACACCGACAACGGCGCTCCACCGGCAGCCTGCTGGGACTGGGGCAGCCCACCACCGAACGACGCCTCGCCCACCTCCTTGGCGCGCAGCGGCTCTACTCGGAGCCTGGGCGGATGCTCACGGTGATGCGGCCGATATAGGGTGAACGACGAGTGCGCCGACTGGATCTGAGTTCCTTTCGGCTGCTGCTGTTGTGGCGGCGGTAGGGCGGCCAGTTCGCGAGGATTCGAAGATCTCAGAGGGAGAGTAGCGGTTGACGTTGCGGCGCCATAGTGGGACTCTGTCATGGAATGACCGTCGCCATCGTCTCTCGGTTGGTGACGTAATGATTCAGGAGGCGGACTCCGCGGTGGACTGGGAGGCCGGGGGCGCGGTTTCGTTGGCGGCGGGGGCGGACGTTTGGGCACGGGGGGCCCCGTCGACCAACCCGGCTTGAGTGATCCGGCGTTGGAGGGCGCCACCGTCGGTTGTGGTGGCGGAGGCGGATGCGGATGATTGACGGGGGTGCCCTTGTCGGGCAAGTCGGACGCGTACAGCGTGTTGACAAATGAGGAGAGGCTGGACGCGGCCAACGGATCATCCGGTCCCGGCTTTTTGTTATGCTGGTGGTGTTGGACGGCGCTGGCCGGAACAGATGGCGTGGCCAGGGCCTGCTGCTCGCTGCGTACTGCCTCCATGGCGCTGACTAGCAGTGCTGACAGCGACGGCGCCATATCCAATCCGACGCTCCGATCGTGGTACACCTCGGAAATGGGATCGTCTCCTGACCCGCATATTCGTTTGACTGTGGTGGCCGGTGGGGGCGCCACTGCCGCCGTCTCCGTCGATGATGCGCCCAACTTGACCGGAAGTAGCGGCGTCCTGAGTGGCTGCTGCGGTGGTGGTGGTGGTGGTAGGCGCGCTGCAGCGGAGGTGGCCACCAGAGAGCGTTGCCTACCAAATTCTTCTAACCCTTGGTAACCGAACATCTCAGCGACAGTGCTGCCGCCATCGTGTGATGAAGGATTGCGGGAACGGAGGGGCATTGCGTCGCGCTTGTCGTCCTTGGCGGGGAGGTCGCGACGACCTTCCACTCTAATGTTCAGCTTCTCGAGCAGATCGTCAAGGGCAATGGAGGCGTCGTGATTTCGAATCACGCAGGGCACACCCTGAAAGTCACGGGTGGGCGGGGGCGGGACGCCCTCATGGTGACCGTCCTCTGCCGCCGACGGTTCGTTCTCACCGGACTGTTTGGTGACGTCGCCACAGTCCAAGTTGTCATCATCGTTACACAGCCGATCGGAGGTGATATCGTGGGTATTGGGATGCTCCGCGATGGCAGTATGCTTGCTAGAGCGACTGGCGCCCGTCTGACGACGAACGGTGGCGTGGCCACTCTCCCAGTTGCGCAACGAGTTGGTGGCCGACGATGAGTTGGCGGAAACACTGTCGGCCAACGACGACAGGGCCTCCTGGTGGTTCTTGTAATGATGGTGCCCGCTGACCTCCAGCAGATCCTCAGGCAGATCTGGATAAAGCGCCCTGATCCGAGTCTGATGGGCCAATGTCAATGAAAGCCGCGGACTAGGCTTGGGTGACTCGAGCTTGGCCCCCACCAGATCCTTGCCGCCGTACAATGGGAACATTCCGCCAGGCGCCCTCTGGTGGCGATAAGGGAGGATGGGCGGTCGCTCCACTGGGCTGGGCGTGAAGGCGTTGATGCCAGCTCGGCTCTTGGGCACAGGAGGTGGCGGCGGTGGCAGGATGTCCCCGTTGCCATTGGCGCCACCCACGCCAGCGTGTCCACCATCAGGTTCGCCGCGATTGGGCACATAAGCAGTGAAAGCTCCTCGGGCTCCATCAGCAAGGGGTCCGCGATAGTAGTGGGGCGCGGTGGGCAAGGGTGGCATGGGCGAGTCTGATCCGGCCGAATCGTCACCGTCATCTTCGTCGCTGGATCCACCGCCAGAGGCCAGGCTGGAACCGGAACTGGAGTTGGCCAGGCTCAAGCTTTTGGGCGCCTCGTGCGTGTCAAAGAGAGCCAGCAGGGCTTGGACGGCAAATTGCAGCTGACGGCGGCTGGCCTGCTTGCTGGCGCGGAGGGTGACGTCCAGCTCGCCCACCGCCATCAGGTCAAAGCCGAGTGAAGCCAGCAGCTCGTGGCAGCCGTTCACTTGCCACAGCTTGACGCCGACCGGAATCTCCACACTCTCACTCTCCCCGTCCTTCATGTTGGTCTGGCTCAGCGCTTGGCGCACCAAATTGATAATTCCGTCGGCGGAATCGGGACTAGAGAGCAGTTTGGAGAAGGCGTTCAACGAGCTCGACGACAGTCCGAGCAGAGCTTGAAGACTGGCGCTGCATTGAGTGAGGCGCTGGCCGGGATCCGACTGGGGAAAGAAGACGGAGGCGGGGATGCCGTTGGCGGCCGGCTCAAAACGAAAGCCCACAGACACCAGCAGATCTTTCCACCCGCGCGCCGGTCCAACCTTCTTTTCGATGCTCTTCTGCGTGGTGTACATGGCGTTACGTTGTCCCCAGTGGATGCGCTGCAGGCTTTTTTCCACCAAGTGCAGGACGACACGTAGCGAGTCGCGGCAGGCATCCGGCATGCGCAGCAGCTCGCACAGCGCCTGACCCATGCCGGTGGCCACCTTGGAGCTGAGCTTGACATCGTGGCCCACCAACAGGAAACCGCCCCAGTTAGCCGGATGCGCGAAGTGCTTGGTGTTCTGCACAGTTTGCATAGCTTCACTCAGGGCGCGGCTAACACGAGCACACTGGAGCAGGGAAGAGTAGAACGTCCGCAGCAGGATCTTGACAGCCGTATCGGGCACTGGCCACAGCGAGACCAACACGCATTGTGCGCCAGCAGCAAGGAGAGCACGCGTCAACCCAACCACTCCATCAGAGTGGGCTCGGCCATGGTGGCTGCGAGTGTGACACGAACTAAGCACCACCAGCTTGGCGGTGAGACGCAAGTTGAGCAGGTCAGCGGCCGTCAGAAGAAATTCAGACAATGATGGCGGTTCCTCCGGCGTGGCGCCCAGTCCGGCGGCCACTTGCGGCGGCGCCAAGACCACGGCCGATAGCTTCCACGAGACGTGACACGACAGATGGACCACCTCCACCTGACTGATCTGGGCCAGCACGCCCTCACGGGTGGCGGCCCCCCCCAACAAGGGAGTGGCGCCCAAAATTTCGCCCACGCAGCGAGCTTCTTGCTCGGCGTAGGGGATATCGGCCCAGCCCCACTGCTCGGTGACGGTGGCCGGTAGGCGTGGGTTGCCCACCACTAGGGCGCTTGGTCCTTCCTCCTCCTCTTCCTCGTCTGTTTTGGCGACCGACGCAGCAGCGGTAGTGGCGCCGCCACGTGGACGATGGTGGCGGCGGCGCAGGGCACCGATAGAAGGCGCAACCATCAGATCGAAGCGCTCGCACAGGTGTTCGCCAGCTGCGCCGTGTTGGTTTCCTCGGAGCACGGCGAAAGGAACCTTAAAGAAAAATAATAATCAACAATTAGTGGGAATCGACTGAAGAATTGAAATTCATTCGAAGGAAATGTGCCAACGATTGATAGCTGATTTTTCAAGAATTTTGCATTCGTTTACCATACTTTATTTTTTCTTCTACTTCTATTCATTAGATGTGATTAATATCACTTCTATTTCTTAAGTTTTTTATAGTAGAGTTCAAAATTGTAATCTACGCGTGTTTAACTATGAGATAAAATAAACGCACACTGTACACGTATATGTTTGATATTAATAAAATTTCTGGTTCAGCTTGCTAAAAAAGTGCTTAAACCATGGTATATGGCTCTTAACACTATTATGGCTTTTACAACTTCATTTATAAAAGGTAATTATTAAGATATTCCGAAAAACGATTGTGTGCCTGCCTAACACCTCACGAGTGACACGAAAAGGAAAGTTGTGGAGAACGGATTTGCGAGAATATCGAACCACGAATATCGAGAATATACGAGCGATGACTATTATTATCGATATCGTAACTTTCTATAGTGTTACTGATCTAGAAAAAAAATGAAATAACCATTTTACCAGGCTAATAATATCTATTTTTCGAATTTAAATGGGGCAACACAACGAACAGTTTCATAATGAAATGAAGCAATTTACTGTGACAGCATACTTTTCGATTTTACAAAGCTAAACTAAAATGCACCGTAAAATGTCAACGAATAGTTTCACAAAACAAGGAAATAAACATCTTACAGTGAATTTTACGAGTTTAACGTGTTGTAGCATATTTATATGCGTACTATACGAGTATAGATATATATATTTTTTTATTCCGAATCACTGTAGTGAATAGCACTACAGAAGGTTATTGCACCCCTCGTGTCGCTATGGCAATGTGTGAGGGGCACACTCCAGTACCACAGGATCGAATAAACGAAAGCCTGCGCCGGGAATCGAACCCGGGACCACCCGCTCAGTAGACTATCACCATATCCACTGAGCCACTGGGGGCCGACCTATTAGGAAGGCGCTATTCTGCCGCGTTACTGAAGTCATACCTATCCTGTGGTTGTTCACGCCTCTATCTCTTATAGTTCGTTGACTGCAGTCTCTCAATTCCCGCTCAACAACAAAGTCACGTGACTCGTTTCACGTGCCGCCGACGTGACGACACGTACGTCTCGTGCCCTCCAGGTGATCGTCCCGGGGCCATCATCTTCGGAGGGTTTTGCAGCGCCCAAGAGAATTAATCTCAATTTCCGACTGGTGCAGCAGCGCCTATACACACTTTATTGCTCGCTTGTTAATAAGCGCCTTTCAATGGTTGGCGAGACGCTCTGCTGTGTTTTTCGTGGCATCAGCATCTGTTGTCGTCTACGTGGACGTGTAGGCCTATCGCGCCACAAGGCACGTGGCGCCACCTGTCGTTTCGCACACGCACTGGTATACTTTCATATTTGAAAGTCTAATTGGTAATCGCGTGATGCTCCCGAACCATTTTTAATTCCAATGAATTATTTATGATATGGTATATTTAAAACAAAAAACGATTGTAGAACATTAAAAAATAATAAGAATAAATATTACACCGTGAACTCAGGATGCCTGATGGCATTTGTGTTTCAAAGAATATTTCCATTATAAATTGAAAATGTTGAATTTCATGCATCATCTTAAAAAAATTATATAAAATATCAATATTTAAAAACACCTAGTCTTAGATTTTTCAAGGCGAAGTACGTTTATCAGATGTACTTGGCGTGAAGGCGTGTCTTCTTTTTGGCAAAGTTATTTGGCAACGTTATTGACGAAAGGCGATGTGTGGTCAACGTACAATGTTTTTGGTTTTGCAAAGCACTCAGAATGCTTAATTGGCGAATATACAATGTTCTTCGTTAGTGTTCCTCATGATTTGGGTACTCTTATTCGAATCAAAAACCTCAATTATGCAGTGTCATATTGTGTCCAAATATGTGGATGACTCCGGCGCCCTCTACTGATAATAATAGTCCCTAATACCAAATTTTGTGCTTGTTTTTGATAGGCGAACATGTTTCTTTTTCTTCCGCCGTTGATCGGTAGAAAACCTAATGATTGGGAAGGTTTAGAGAGCAGACACCTTCTGTTGGTCAATGAGGTTGTGGGTATTTTATTCATTTGTCAACAAATAGTGCAGACGCACCAAACGGTATTTCAAACGTTTGTTTATTTATTTGTGTTTATAAAATATTTGTATGATGACATCATAAAAATCATAAAAATATTTAAGAAAATGTATTTTTTATTCAATTTTTTTAAATGAGAAAAATAAAAATGATAAAAAGAAGTTTATAAATTTTAAAGAAAACAGAAAAATGAAAAAAATTCATCAATGAAAAAACGGTTTTCAATTTTTAATTTGGTTAGACGTGTTTAAAATACATAAGAAATTATTGTTCCAGCATTAAGATCTATTGAGCGCAGTAAAATACTATCTTACAAACTACATTGTATATCGACTCTAACTGAACATTGAGAAAAAACATATTCAGCTAGAAAGATCCCGAGGCGAAACTGTCAGTGAGTTGGTAAACATTTGCCGCCACTCGAGAGTCAAACATGTTAACCATGTCGAAACTTTTATGTCTCGCTCTTCGTATGAATAATGAAGAAGAAAAAAAAAAGAACTTAACTTGTAATCAAAGGAAAGTGTTATCCGGTATGCAAAATGCGCTGCTAAGAAATTCTACTTGAAGTACAGGGCTGGGAAGGCCAGATTATATGCCGAAGCGTAGTACATAAGAGACTGATTTCTTCTGTGAAAGTAGTTTATTAGTAGTTTATTAGTTATAGTAGGAAACATTACACGAAGAAAGACTGAATGCTCAAACCCCATCAGTCCACAAAGATAATTTCAAGTAAGTAAGTTAATTAAGATATCCGTTCTTTGGGCAATCCAGCGTATCCCATAATAAAGATTTGTCTATATATATTGTGTGGTAATCATAGAAAGTAACCTAAACCATAGTCTATAAAAACTGTAAAGTAATAAAAAAATTCTAATATGCGAGCTCGCCCGTGTCAATGAAAACAGGAAATCGTAATAAGTATTATTACCCTGTGACGGTGTGCGAAGACCTTACTGGTACAGTCGAATCATAAAATAAATAAATAAAAATTCAAACGTACACACGTATTAAAAGTCTAGAAATCCTTTTGGATCGTTATTTTATGCCATCATTTTTACTGTTTCTTCAATTTCGCTTATTTCAAATGCTAGAACGAATCATTAGTCAAGACATTTAATCCTAACTGCCAATATGCATCTGTTTATGCGCCAGATATCATTCAGCGACTCATATTTAAAACTTAACTCATTTGTAACATGTACTCAATTATAGACAGCTTAGTTTAGATTTTTATTTATATTTTTTAATTGAATTTTTGGTTGCATGGTTGAATCTGATATCGAAATTGGGTTTCACACGGAGTCACAAGATGGCGCCGCAAGCATAGCATTTGATGTTGTTAAGATCCGTCGAGTCGTTTCCGACTCCTGGTGACGCCTTGGACAAGTGATCTCTAACTGGGCCGATTCGATTACTTGCTCTGTACCTCCCGGAGTGACATCTTGGTTTCCCTCTATATACATATTAGTTTCAAAACACTCTCCCCTCCAATCTCTTATAAAGTACAAGATTGGAGAAGGAAATACTGCTTTTGACTAATCTATGGCTTACTGAAATTAGACTGAATAA
>JAUJYS010001675.1:0-16675 GCA_033995665.1 Melogona broelemanni | reverse complement strand
AAGAGACACGAGGGTGCAGTATTCCTGTAGTGCACTAGGCGCTACGGTGAATTTAAAAAAAAAAAAAAAAAAAAAGTTTCATAAATGCAATTGGCTCGTAATTTTTTGCGGGACCTAATCTAGAGGACAACGGCCGATTTGGGGAGACAAATTAAAACGATTAATAATTTCTGTTAGATGCTGGAAAATTGTTCCGCTGCTAACACACTTTGGAAAATTCTACCCCTAAAAATTGAAAGGTGTGGCAAAAGGTACCCTATCCTATACTCAGAAAAGAAACCCCCGTTCCAGTTTCTCAAAAATAGGAACCTTCAAAATTAAAAAGGAATTTAGGCGTTCTTATGTTCATCAAATAAAGGAACCAGTTTCTAGGAACAGAACTTTCCCGTTCCCTTCATACCCAGCACTGGGATGTGGAACGGCAACGGTTTCCTTTTTTCATGGTGCGGGTTCCTTTTCAAAAGGAACGAATCCAACACTGCGTATAGGTCCCACTCGAAAAATGTCCCCCTCACCTTATTATTTCCAGTGGATATCCGCGATGTGTGTCCGTTGGGCATAGCCATCAAATAGTCAGTATCCGCGTCCATATCCGTCACCACACCGGACGAGGAAACCCGCTCCAAGCCCGGCCTGGGCATGCCGACGTGGTCGCCGTGCTGCACCCCGTCCAGGTGGTGGTCGCCTTGCAGCGATGGCTGCTGTGGGCGACGCAGGGCGTGCTTGGTGGTGGTGGTGGTGGTGCCGTTGGCCTGGCTGTACAGCATGTCGTCCGAGTCCACGTCGTCCAGCGGGTCGGACGGAGCTGGTCGGACCGGTGGTGGGAGCTGGTGCGGTACCTGCGGGGCCTGGCCAAATACCACCTGGCGAAGAAACCGTGAATTTATAGGGATCAAAAAGAAAATGAGCATAGCAATTTCTGTGCAATTTTCACGAACACCTAGTAAATTGTATTCTAAGATTATCTCGTTGTTTGTCTACTACTATTTGTCGTCAACTATCGTCTCTTAGTGGTCCATCCTTAACGTTTTAATGTTGCCGTCTCCGTTTCCTAATGGTCTAGGTACTCAACTTCTCACTTCTCAATGAATTTAACGTTGCTTTGCGTTTCATTCGTTGCGTTGAAAGCTCCAGAGTATATATTTTTTTTTCTTTCCTCTCCAGTTACCACATGCCGTAAAGCGGTCACAATATTCTTATCCTTCTTATTCTTCTCCAAACCGTTCACCATCCAGTAAGTTCATTGTTATGTTTTTTTTTTAAGATGGTCGTGACACTCTCAATTCCTTTCTCCAAAGTGTTCGCGCTTCACAATCGTTGTATTGCCGTTCTTCCAGGTATATCTGGTCGGGTCTGCTGGTGGTCCTGGGAATTTACTTGAATATCTACAGCAAGAACAGCCAGACTTGGTTGTCGAGTTTCAAGCTGGGTAACTTTGTCAAGAGGATACGTCACAATATAAGAAGAAATCCAGTTAGTCAATCTTCTACAATGCAAGTGTGATATATATATTTTTTTTGTAAGTCTGCATAATTTCCAAACCCGTAATTAGTTTTAATATACACATAATTATATATTTTATAGTCCTTGTTTTACACCGACACACGCCATTAATTAATTTTGTAAATAAAGTTTGGTCATGCCTGTTGATGAAGCGTTCCGTAGATTAAATAATTCCATTTATGAAATATGTACTTGCTGGTCATAATATAAACTTTCCTATTTTATATTCTTGTAAGATTGTGTAATTATTGGCACAGAAACTCGTAAAATCGGACACTTACTAGAACGAATGGGGGAACGTGTTTAGGAATGCTTCGAAAATAATGACGAACAGAGTATGGCGAACTCATACGTATATAAAATAATAATGCTACTAAATTTTAGACGAAAAAATAATAACAAATCATATCTGGACACTTATTTAGATGCTAAAGGTTTCATACACATCTGAAAAGTCGGGAATAATAATTTTGGCCAGTGAAAATCGTTCAAAAGTTGAAGAAGTCACGGAAATTATTAACAAAATTGAATTTTTTTAACTTTGTGAAAATGTTTTACACTAGTTTGTGGACATGTGTTTTTTAAATGTTGTATTTATAATTTTTAGAAAGTTCGCGCTGGGAGCGCTCATTTATTTTTCTATGCCTTATTTTCAATTTTTTTCGCTCTGTGTATTCTTTCATACGATTTATTAATAAAATAAATACCACTTTTGACTAGGGAAAATTTAGGAAACTGCAAATCGTTGTAAATAAAATAAGGGAAAATTTATTTAAAGTTTTTAGTTTCAACCCTGTAAAAGTGTAAAGGTTTAATAAAGGTATCCAATTCGCCAGACTGTTCGTCATTCCTTTGGCGCTGCACCGCCGGAACATGTTCTCTATTCGTTTCACCTTAGGTATCCTAAATGTATGCTATTCAATTAAATAGTACGATAACCAAGTCATATTGCAAAACGTTAACAAAAATTCCAAATATTTAATTGGATTAGGAGACTTGCCCCATTTTATCTTCGACACAAGGACTTGGAAAATGAAAGATAGACCAATATGGAGTTTTATTTGCCTAGCAGCTAGCAGCTTTTTCTCGCATTCTCGTGTATTGACAATTATGTATATCTACAGTACAATCAATGATAAAACACTAGCAACGCAACAACAAATACAGGTAGTTCTACAGGTAGTTTCTAATTGTTGCTACGTAGTTTCATACAAAATAAAAAGTATATCCGATGGTCGCCAGGTGTCGCTCAATATCGGCTTATATAAACCAATGGCTATGCTTACCTTGATGCTCGCGTGATTATGTAATCAGTATGCAAATTTTCATTTTAAAAACAATTGATTGGATGCGCACAATTTGGCCGTGGCGACGCGAGAGCCACCAAACATTTCGTTCTGAATTACAGCCATGAGTGTTTGATATTGTTGGTTCTGATTATCGTGAGAGAAGACCTCCGACGCCAAATTTGCGTGGGTCACT
The DNA here is from genome assembly GCA_033995665.1 of Melogona broelemanni. Taxonomy (NCBI): domain Eukaryota; kingdom Metazoa; phylum Arthropoda; class Diplopoda; order Chordeumatida; family Chordeumatidae; genus Melogona; species Melogona broelemanni. The sequence continues at coordinate 13,690 of JAUJYS010001675.1, read as the reverse complement.
GTCGTGAGATTACCTACTGAAGTTTTATTTTGGCTTTTGGTTTTGTTTTGTGGCGGACTTTTGCTCGCGCAAGTGCGGGCGTGTTTTTTTGTTGCCTGGCGGCCCGCGTGAGTGCGGGCTGCGTTTGTTTTCGTCTTTGATGGCTGGTACTTTTAGGTGTGCCCTCGTGGTCATCTTGTTTTTGTTCTCTTGCGAGCGTTTTGCTTGAGAAAGACATGAAGCTTCCGGACACGTTCGTGCGTCTGGATTACGACCATCGGGTGGATCCGATCTCTCCGGTGGATGTCATTCGGGGATACATCGCCAAGTTTTTGGTCGTCCCGTCGGCGGTTTATGTGAAGAACCCTGGCAGGATTCATATCCGGTGTATTGAAGTTGCTCATGTATACAGGCTCATCGATGAGGGCTTGTTCGTCGGTCAAACGCTCCGTGTTTGCTCGTCTCCGGATGCGAAGGTGACTCACATCACGGTTCGAGATTTGGAACTAGCTGCTGATGTCGACGCTCGTGCGGTGTTGGAGGTCGCCCTTCGCGCTTTCGGCACCATCAAGTTTTTTTCTGAAGACAAGTATTCGGGGTTTCCGACGTGCAGCTCCGGAGTTTTTCGTTTGGGGATGTTAATTACCACTCCTCCTCCGAACATTCTGGTGATTGACGGACTCAAAGTTCAGCTCTTTTATAACGGAATGCAAAAGTTATGTCTGAAGTGTGGTGAGCCAGGTCATGAGCGACGGCAGTGCCGTGCTATGGTTTGTGGAGATCTGCGAGAACCCGTAAGTTTGATTATTCTTTATATTCTAAATGTTTTGTGTTCGTAAGAATCAAAGAATTATCAGAACGGTTAAGAATATTTAAAATTTGACCTTTAAATCTAATTTATTCATTGGAGCATGAACCTAGTTTTTTGCTTAGAGAGTTTTAAAAAGAACGACAGAAGCAGATTCGTTCAGCGATAAAGTTATTGCTAGAATAAAATTTATGAACGTGTTTAAGATTTGTTTTGCGAGGTGGTTAGCTTTCTCAGCGGGCTCGAGCGGACAGAGAATTTAAATATTTGAGGACTAGTAATGTTAACCATAGAATAAAAGCATGTCGTGTTTATTTTGCTGTACGCGAGCGAGCCTTTAAAATATTACTGGTCCACAATTAATGAAAATGGTTTAATTGGTGTTCGCATGCGAGAATCGTGGAGCGAAATTCTTAAGCGATAAATTGTCGAAGTTTTAAATAAAATTCAAACTTAATACGTACGTTTGCTGGGGACGAAGGTCGGCCCTGGCAATTTTTCTTTGTCTCAGTTTCGCTTCGATTATCTTTTATGCAAATTTTGTCCCGCGACTACTTTAAGATGCCTAAGGTACGTTAAGGTACGCTGTAAAATTGTTGTAATCTTTCTTTTCCTGGAATTAATAGAGCGGTTAGATTTTAAAATATTATTTGTTTTGTATTGAAAAAATCATTTTAAGTGATTGTGCTGGCCAATGACTTTTGGTCGTAAGACAAAAAATATTTTAATTTTCAAAAATAATGATAAAAATGAAAGAAAGGCATAGAAGGGATTAGAATAATGGAAGAAAAAATAACTATTATTTTGTATTTTAAGTTTCTAATTAATGTTGGTAAAAAAATAAAGTATACATTAAATCGTATGGGTGAACGTTGTGATAAAAATAAAGAGACAGAATAACACTAAATGAATGGGAGAATTACGAGTATATTTTCTACGTAAACTGAAAATAATAGTTTTAATTTGTCAAAGGAAAAGCTTTGGTGGGGAAAATGTGTATTGATTTATTGTAGCTGATTAAATATGCAACTCTTTTGAGGTGGACGAAACTATGAGCACTTAATTTTTTTTTTGTTTCATTTAGAAATTTTAAAACGGATTATATCTTTTTCAGATTCGAATTAGTCTTAATCGACAAGATATGATTTTGACTCATGAAATAGCCCAACATTGTAAAATAAAACGGTAAATTATTTTGATTGTTCAGTGAAGTTAATAATTTCGATGCGAAACTAAACGAGATACATTTTGGGAATTTTTCATTATTAAAGTTTTAACTCAATACTGCATGCTGGGAACAAAGGTCACTGTTGCGCACCACTGCTTATGCGATTTTTTTAGTGGACACGCTAGAGTCCAGATTTTGTCATATTCTAGTCGAGCTTTGGATGCTTTGTATAAAATTGAGTTTTTGGATTTGTTAGGGTTAAGGATCTGTATCTGTAATGGGAAATGATGTATCTGTAAGTCGTGTCTGTATTGAAAAACTGTTGACTGTGCGCATCAATTACTTTTAAACTTACACAAAAGCCTTATTAGATGAATTTATTTAAATTAAAAATTACCGTAGATAGTTTATCCACCATTGTAATAAGAATGAAAATAAGGGATAATTAGTTTTTCTAAAATAATTACGATAAAGGAAAAGGTTCCGGTGCAGTGCCGAATAAAATAAACGAACGGGGTACATAGTCAACTATTTGTAATTATTAAAATAATTATTTAGACTAAAATAATAACTGTTAAATTTATCTAAGGAAAACCTTGGCATTGGAATTTTTTTCACAAAGCTATATAGTGCGGCCCCCGTGGTACAGTGGCTATAGTCAGACTACTAAGCGGGTGGTCCCGGGTTCGATTCCCGGAAGAAGCAGTAGTTTCGACGAGCTGCGGTACAGGTGTCACCCCTGAGCTTACATGAGGGAGTCCAGTGCTCAGCGGTGGATCCTGCAGTCTGGCTATGCCAGCTGCCAATCTCCTTCCCAGCCCTTCCCTGCTCCTCACATATCTCCATAGAGACACGAGGGTGCAGTAGTCCTGTGGTGCACTATGCGCTACAGTGACTTAAAAAAAAAAAAATAAATAAAATAAATTGGAAAATAGATGGTTGTGAAATGGGAGGGATACTATTACCTCTGCATTTAAAATACCAAATTTTAAACTGATGTGCAGTGTCCAAATTTGTTTCATTCCAGGTTCGATTTTGTCGGCAGTCAGACAAGGCAGCACGACAAGGATTTTGCGAAGAACCTATCGCATGAAATTAAAACGGTACAGTAATTAGTTCGATCGTTGAGTAAATTTCTGGAGGAAGAATTTTGAATATTTAAATCCTGGGGAACTTGTGAGCTATCGCCCACAAATATGTTTCTGTGGCCCCGAGATATTACTGATTGTGTGGAGTTCACGCGCAAAGAACGAGAAAGAATTATTAAAATTAATTTAAAATAAAATAAAATGATAAAAAGTAAGGCATGGAAGGATAAAAATTAAATGGGGGGAGAATTTAGTTTTTCTATTTAGACAGATATTGTCGGTTAGATTTATCAAAGGAAAACCTTGAAGATTTTTTTTGTTTAAATCACTGTAGTATTTAGCGCACTAGCTATTATTACATTGATTGATGGATTGTGAAATTGGGATGATGCTATTGGCTATTAATTTAGATTTTAAATTTTCGCATAATTGAAATTTAAAATGCGAAATTTTAACTAATGTGTTTTTTTTATTTATTCCAGGTTTGATTTTGTCAGCGGTCAGTCGTGAGATATGGATTTGGTGAAGAACATACCATTGAAAATTAAAATGGTACAGTAGTTATTTTGATCGTTCAGTTAAGGCTAAGATTCGTAATTTTTTGGGGGGGAGGGAATAGGTAAAAATGTCGCGCGCAAATTTTTTTTTGTGGCCCCGAGAAAGTATTAAAATTAACTTTGAGAAAAAAATTAAATTACCGGACATATATGATCGACATTTTATCCACCATTATGGATTAAATTAAGAGGAATGATAAAAATGAAATAAGAGAAATTATATTTTTTACGTAAACTGAAAATAGTTTTGTTTGGTTTGCCATGGTGTTTCAAATTGGTGTTACAACTGTGTATTAACTTGTTAAAACTGATTGAAATGAGGATGAAGTTTTCCGTGGTCACGCTGGAGTCAAATTGCAGGCGCGCTTTTTTTGTTATTGTTCGCGGTTTTAATAAAAGTAAGATTGTTTGGAATTCAGTTTTAAATTTATTGCGGTAGCAACACATTTTTAAGGTTTAATTTTATTATCAAAACTGATTGTGTGGATTGCGCGCGCCAAGTAAGAGAAAACCTTATTAAAATGAATTAAAAAAAGAAAGAAAACAAAATGTCGGATTGTAATTTATCCACTATTCTGATAAAAAAATAGGGCAAAATAAGTTTTTCTATTTAGACAGAAATTTTAGATTAAATTGATCTACATTTAAGTTATACGACCGTCTAGCCCAGTCGGTAATGCTTCAGACTGCGGTGCGGACGGTCCTTGGTTCGATTCCCGGCGTCACTCCTCAGCTTGTAAAACATTCCAGTGCTTAGGGGTGAAGGCAGGCTGTCTGTTCCAATCATTCCCTGCCCCTTACATTTTGCCATAGCGAAACGAGGGGTATAAATTCTGTAGTGATTAGCACTACAGTGATTAAAAAAAATCAAATGAAAACCTTAGCTTACGGAATATTGTTTTGTGCTATTACACCGTTTCATTGATATTTGTGAAATGATAGTTTAGGTTTTGATTTTTCACTTAATTAAAATTTAAAATTCCAAATTTTAACCCTATGTGTTTCATTTATTCCAGGTTTAATTTTGTATCCAGTCTATCCCACGATATGGATTTGGTTAAGAAACTACCATTGGAAATTAAAATGGTACAGTAATTATTTTGATCGTTCCGCGAAGGCAAAGGCCCTGTGTAAAATGCGTCTAAACAAATTTATTTGTAGTCAATGGCGAAATTCTGAAATTCTGGGCAATAAATTTTGGGAGTTTTATTAAACTTTTCTATCGTAACTATGTGCTGTGTACACCATTGCCTATGCATATTTTTGTATGTCCATGCCAGAGTCCTAATTTGTTAAATTGCAATTTCGTTTTGCTTTTAAGATAGCGTTTAGTCGGGGAGATTTATTGATTGTGAACGCCAATTACTTTGTAATGAAAGTCAGCAATGATATTTGGGGATATTTTTTCAGTGTTTAGAAAAAAGTTAAAATCGTATGCAAAACTATCATACGCTGAGACCTAAATTTAATTATTTTATTTTTGAAAATATTCTGACCGTGCGTACACATAAGTAGAACCCAGATATTTTATATTGCAGTTTCGGTTTTGTTATCGTAATCCAATATATTTTTTACTTGCATGTCTAAAAAAAAATGTAATATTAGTATAATAAAAAATTAGTCTTATTTGATTCCAGAATGCATTAACAGAATTTCTAGTCTTTTTTATTATTATGGTTGTAAGACTATTAGCGTTCTAAAAAAATGTAATTAGTGTAATAAAAATTAGTCTAAAGTAAAAATGTGTCGTATTTCATTCCAGAATGCATTAACAGAATTTCACGTCTTTTTTTCCATTATGGTTGTAAGATCATCAGCGTTAATATGTGGTTACCTTTTACGAACTAATAAAAATAGTTCTGATCTACTGCATTTTTATTGTTGTTAAAATATTACCTTTTAATTACAAAATTGGTCTAAATATACAGAAAAATCAGCTAAGTCCAACCTTTTCAATAGAAAATTTGTATAAATATAGAGAAAAAACGGCTAAGTCTAACCAAAAACCAAGAAAATCACAAAAAAGAGGCTGGACTTAGGGCGATTTTTTTAGTACCCTTTTTTGATGAATCGGAAAGCGGCCGGAGATTTATTTTATATTTTTTGTTGTTATAAGTGACAATTTTCAAAACCCAAAATTTTCCTTTTTAAACATTTATTCAACTTTTTTACAAATTATTACTCAGTAAAAATTCCATAAATACAAATAATTCTGCAAGAGTGAATTGATTCCTGGATCTTTCTTTACGTCCAAACATAAAAACCCTGTAAAGAAAAAAAAAAGAGAAAAAATCAAGAGCTCAAATATTTATAAACAATTATAATGTTAAATAAGACCGAGCTACGCACATTTTAGAACGCGTGAAAGTTGGCTAAGAATTTCAAGCTTAAATTGTGAATATCACAAGAGGTTGCAATGACTAGTAACTTAATTCAACAATTGAAATCTAGACATATTCTTTTATTAATCGAAGGAACGGATTAATTTCATGTTTCCAACAAATGCAAATATCGCACTGATTGTTAAAAAAAAATATTTTAAAAACAATTTAATACCTTAATATTATGATCCGCCGAGTCATCTCCGACTCCTGATAACGCCATGGAACAGATTTGTTGGCTGCTCGCATGACATGTTAAAGGACCGTTGATTCCCGTAAGCAGTTTGGGTATGTCAGCTGTACGTGTCGACTGAAAAAAAAAATACCATAGAAAAATAAATATTTGAATAAAAATCTACTAATTATTTTATAATATATTCATTTTAAGCTTACTCAACACGCCATTAAAATAAAGCAACATTTTAGTGTTTTAATATACCGGGTACCCCAAATTGTTTTGGCTACAAAGTGTCCTAATTATTTAACAAAAACAAGCATGGATACGCTTGCACAAATGATTTCGAAAAACCAGTCATATCACACAATTTCTCGATGACTTCTGTAACTTTAAGGATATTTTCCCCGGTTCCAAATCAAATGTCGACTTATGCCATGACAGTATTTTCTTTATTTTCCCTAAAAAATAACTCATTTCCCTAATTGGTAATACTCCAATTTTAACGGCGTAATGCAGCGCCCCCTATGAACACAATATTTTTCAGTTCCGTTTGTGGGCGAGAAATTTGAAAATTAAGTTGTTTATCACCACCCACCCTAAGTGTCAAGAAAATCTCAAGTTTTCGCGAAGATCTGTTATGGTGATTTTGGGGTACCCCTTTTGTGTGGCCATCCTGAATTCTTGGCAACTAACTAACAAAGCTTTTCTCATTGATACGCAGTGTTGGAACGGAAAGGAAAAGTTCCATTCCTAGAAAATGGAAAGGGGGTTCCTTCAAGTGTGTCGAGAGTGGAACAATTTTGAAACATCTAACAGAAATTGCTAAACATTTTGGTCTTGTGTTCCCAAATTTACATTTTTCCTATAGATTAGGTCGTAGAAACTTTAACTGGTGAACCTGATTAGTTCCTTTTCAAACGGAACGAACCCAACACTATTGACGCGCTATGACCATAATTCTTAAATATCTAATCCACAATTACCTTGACGTTAGTGTTGAATGGGACTGTCGGCAGCGGTGGATCACTCGTGGATTGGCAATTTCTCCGGACCTGAGATTCAATAGACGCAACGATCCAGTGATTAGTCAGTAAACTCCAATAAACACAAAACTAAAAAAAAATGGGACCCATGGGACCCGTGCATGTTTTTTGTGGCGAAATTCCCCTCACTGAGTGAATAGCATTGCAGGAGATTCTGTACCCTCCGTGTTGCTTAGGAAATATGTGAAGGGAATATTTTCACCGGTACCCCAGGATCGAACAAACGACAGCCTGCGCCGGGAATCGAACCCGGGACCACCTATTCAGTAATCTGTTGCCATACCCGCTGAGCCACTGGTACGCCCTGGTACGAGGTGGTATATTCGTTGTCTGGTACACGCTTGACCCGTACATAAATTGATTGCTCTTTAAAAATTTAACAAATTATTTGTTATTCTGATTTTTACTGATGTCTTAGCACACTCATTTGTTTTGTGGGGAAATTCCTCACTGTGTCTAGACAATATATTAAATATGAAGGGTATATTTTCATCAATATCCCGGGAATCTAACCCGAGATCGCCCGCAACGTAGGCTTTGACATACCCACTGAGCAATAAGGATATTACATTCAATATTAAAAAGATTTTTTACCAGTAGCACAGTTGGCGTTAATGTTCAATATTTCTTACCTTCATAACATCTATATTTGTCCAGAAGTGGTGAGTGGGTTCGATTCCCGAAGTAGTCGATCGTTGGATTGGCTCGTGGTACTGCGCGGGGGAGTGTAATGGCAAACCACCTCTGTATTCTGCAAAGATAAATTATCAAAGAATAAATTTAATCTGACCCCATAATTTGAATTATACGGTATTTAAAAAAGGCAAAATAAAATAAATTTGAAAAATAGGAATTTATTATTTGTATTACGGATCACTACAGGAAATTCTGTACCCCTCGTGTTTCTGTGGAAATCTGTGTGGGGCTCATTTTCACCAGTACTCCGGAATCGAACCCGGGATCGCCCGCAGTCGCCGGGTCGCCGGGGTCGTACAAAATCGTGCAAAATTTAGTAAGAAAATTGAGAAACAAAATTTTACAATGTCAGCAAAACTACATACGCAGATAATTTACATTTGAAGTCCGCTTTCACGACACCAATACATATAAAATATAAATTAACTTATTTCCATCCACAATATTTTTTCTCACCCCCCCCCCCTTCTATGGGGTTAAATTCCGAGAGCCCTTTCTTTTATTCCCATTTTCTCAAGAGCAAAATTGCATGACTTTTTAACTTTTATCTACGCGAGTATTTCCATTTTGCAATAAAATACGCAAACTTCTGAGGCGATTAAAACAATATTTTTTTAGATAGCCAATTCCTATTGTAGAATATGGAATTTTCAAAAACCTACGTGACCTTGAGTTTCTGGTCACGCTTGATTCGTGCGACTAAAGTTCCGCCTGGTTTGTAATGTTTGCTACATTTTTTCAATTTTATTAAAGCAAAAGCTAATATGTAATAAGAATTACCACACATTATTTCTTTCAATATATTTGACGAAAAATTCCAGCGACCAACAGACGAAGTAACAAAATAACTTACATTGGCTTTGTTTTCTTTAGTTTAAACCTTGATTCCCCACGGAAAAACATCGTCACACTTTGTAATCAAAACACAAAATAGAGGTGTTCGTCAGTGCCTCAAATCGATGTTAGATTTTAGGGTGGCGCTGCCATCTATCTCATCAGTCGTAATTTGAGCATCGAAAGAGCTGATTGGTCAGACAAGAAAGTGACCTTTTACCCCTGGATAAACAGCATAATTAGCTTGAACCTGGTCAATCAAATTACTTGATTGCGACTGATTAAAACATGTATGCGCCCGGAATATTCAAAATATGTTTTTCTATCGCAAAACAAATTTGATCAAACCAATTATTTCGAATTTTGCCGTGAAATAGACGCTTACCTGACAAATAGTATGCTAAAGAGAATGGACGGTAGATGGCAATAGCGTGGCTTACATTTTTGAAAATGGAGGCGCCAAAATAAATAACCAATATTTCTCGCTAAGAGAAAGGTTATGTCCTCCGTGACGCTTTAAAATCCAGACGGAAATTGGTTCAGTTCAGTTGGTACTTATCGCTCAAAGTAGAATACTTTTATTTTTTATGGATTGCCGTCGTGTGATAAGTTATTCATACAACGCTTTTATAAGCGGGTGGTCCTGGGTTCAATTCCCGGCGCAGGCTTTCGTTTATTTGATCCTGTGGTACTGGAATGTGCCTCGGTCACACATTACCACAGCGACACGAGGGGTACAATAACCTCCTGTAGTGATATTCACTACAGTGATCCGGAATAAAAATAAGTATTAGTATTATTACCCTTTCATGTACATCAAAACTCCTACCCTGTAGTCAAGATCAGAAGCTACAAAAGCTGTATTCGGCATCAATAAAAATAAAAATTTCTGGATCACACAAGTAAAAACGTCAAACATTTTGCGCTTGTCCCCTAATCAAATTTTAATTCCTTTAAAAATGTATTTGTTACTACTCCTAGATCTAAAAGTACCCTATTCACCAGACTATTCGCCATCATTCTTTTGGCCAGTGTTTAGTTCGTTCCTTTTAAAAAGGAACCAATTCCCGTTCCCGTTTCTCCGATGAAAAAAGGAACCAGTTCCCGTTCCCGTTCCTCAAAAATAAAAAGGAACCTCGTCGTTCCTGCGTTCTTTTTCAAAAGGAACCAGTTTCTTTTGCGTTCCTTCAAAATTTGAAGAATTCGAATGATGACGTCACGGAGTTGCACGCACGCGATGCCAATTCATAAAGAAAAGAAAGACCAATATGTGTGCCAAATTTCATTGGAATAACTTAATGATTTGCAATTTTAAGATCAATTTTAATCGAAACGTGTATTTTTAGGAAAAGTGTGCTTTTCGAGAATGAAGGTTATTTGAACAAGGAACGCTGTAACCAGAAAAGGAACTACCGTTCCAGTTCCTCAAAAAAGGAACCAGTTCCCGTTACATTTCCTACAGAAATAAAATGAACCTAGGCGTTCCTAAAGAAACCTAGGCGTTCTTAAAAAAGGAACCTAGGTGTTCCTCCGTTTCTCAAAAAAGGAACCAGTTCTTCCGTTCCGTTTCTACCCAACACTGCTTTTGGCGCTATACACCGGAACATGTTCTCCATTTGTTTCAACTCAAGACATCCTAGACGTATTTGCTGACTGTATTGACTGTATTTGCTATTAAATATAACGATAGCCAATTCATTTTGCAAAACGCCAACAAAAGGTCCAACAAATTAATTTGAATTGGGCACGTACCCCATTTATTCTTCGATACAAGTACTTGGGACAGCGTCACGCATGTAAGATAGACCAATAGGGAAATTTCTTTTGCTCTCAAACCCATGTCTAGTAGCTGTATATAGGCCTTCTCGTGTATAGGCAATCATGTATATCTACAGTACAATTAATATTTAATATATGAGTAGTTACATCAACAATGAAACACTGATAACGCAACAGCAAAATATTCAATAGTATACATGTACAGACTGATGCAAAAAAAGGGGACCCGTGTATTATTAGTCATATTGTTTTAAATATTCAATCAATTCGTTTGAATTTTTTTTTATAAATAGAGTACTAATGTAAGAACAACTTGGCTAATTCAATTGATATTAGAAATGTTTTCTTTCATGATTCTATTTTGAAATCTTGATTTTTCGTAAAATGTTTCTGCAGCTTACGAATTTGGAACGTCACAATATTACACCAACACTTGTCTTTTGGAATCAAAATTTTAAACTAACTGATTGAATATTTAAAAAAAATAAGACTAATAATGCACGGGACCTCTTTTTTTTTTGCATCAGTCTGTATAACTAATTGTTGCTAGTTTCATACAAAATAAAATGTCTGCTGCCACTTACAAAAATACACGTACTATTTGTTTTTCGGACTGGGACGTCAAATATCAACATCGCTAACTGTATAAAACAAAAATTCAATTTGTTTCAAAGGCAAACAAAGGCTAATACGTAGGCATGAACGAACACCCACAATTTATATTACAGCAATACTCGTCCGTACAGTATTACGTATTTCGACAAACGCAACATTATATTTCTAGGTGCCAGCTGCGCTACGGAAATTATGAAGTAACGTGCGATGGTCATTAATACAATAATCATTTCCCCCCCCCCTTCATCAAATACACGCTCTCGAAACATCACGGTTAGATCGATGAAAGATGATCCGAATTAAGAAAATATACTCGTTAAATAAATAACCGATATCTCCCGTCGAACAATTGATGAGACAACTGTACATTTAGCGCGGCATGAATGTATGTCCACGACTGATAAATGATTGTACATTTCACGACTATGTTTTTTATCCGCACCTATAACTACTCAACGTAAAGCTGACTTTTTATTCAACCGCGATAATTTTTTTAAAAATTATTTTACAAGACGGCCTCCTTTTTACAAAAAATTAAATCTACCGACATTTTTAATTATTTTGTGCTACGATTAAGGTATACAATATACCTATTGTAGAATCAGGTATCGACGTTTTAATTATCTATTGAAAATATATACACTGTACACGATCATACAACAATTAGTGCGGTCGATTGGCAAGATGACGCTGAACTCAACTCGAAACATTTAATTTTGAAAATATATTTTTTTACAAGAAATGGTCGTATCGGGCACTTGTGTAGTAAGGAGTCGTCGTTCCGATGGGTCTTGTTTACAGAGAAGGCAGAATTATCCCAGAATATTAACATACCCGTGTATTTAAAAATACACAGGACACATTAACAAAATGGAACGCAATTTGAAGTCACAAACTACTTAATACTATAGCTACAATATATTGGGAATGTTTCTTTCTTTTTGAGTCACTGTGGAGGAGAGAACGAATTCCTAAACTATGTACATGACGTACAGTGACACACTGCTGAAAGGTAGACGATGTCAAAGACAAATAATTCGTACGTCTGCCCCCGTTGAAATTTTTACAGCGCAGTGTTACTATATGACAAGTGTTGTAAACGCCTGCACAATAAAAAGTTCAGGTGGCGCTGCGATCGCCGCCACAAAAAATGGTCATACTGAGGCAGTGCTTATCTGATGTTCATTACTTGAATCATTTTCCACTAAACGACTGTTTATGGAATGATTGAAGAGGGATGATATGGTCTGAGTACTTCAATATTTTTAGGCATGACCGCTAGAAATATTTAAAACTAACCTGTGAGATTAAAGATCACTTTCCAAAATTGGAAACAATAAATAAAATTGGTGCTTTCGATAAAAATAGTACTAATTTGTTAAGTACAAGAATTAGTCAAGCGCGAATCAAATAAAAATCTATCAGAATGTTTTTTAAATAAAATTAAGCAACGGTCTCTTCGTATTTCCAATTTTAAGAAATTACAGATGTTACTCTTTCCAATCTATCATTCTGGTTGTGGTTTTAATCACGTACCTTGTGGCTATCAATTTCTGACTACCTTTCAACGAACAGCTGAACTAGAAGCTCTGAAGACTAGAGTGAAAGCGACGAGTAATGTTTATGGAAAACGATGTGTTGAAGACTTGGGAGCTTAACGTCACAAGCGCTATGATTGGTCGAATCAAACTTCTGTATTTAGCGATCGAAGCAATACCATTGGCTCCCCATATATCAAAACAGATATGAAACTCATAAAGGATACTATTAATTTAAAGATCAATTATTTTTGCAGGTTTAAAAAATTATGGAAGATACAATTTAAAAAAATAATATTTTTTAACAGAATTTTCTGACGTGTTTCGACATGTCATCTCCGAAACATATTAAAAATTTCGACGTTTCTTTGTGTATCGGTACACCCTGAAATGGTATGGAGAGGTAGCCAATACCTATTTCATATCTGTTGCGCTATATGGGTTTACATGCCGCTAGTGCTTGTGACCAATTCCCGACGGATTCCGGTATTGGAGACTAGGCTTCTCCACTGGTGAAAACCGAGTACTCCGTCCTCCCCAGAACATGTAACGTCGTACTAGATGCCAGCAGCTCAGTCTAAAGAGAGGACGGATTCCGTGCTGGTCCTCGGCGAGTTGGCGAACTGGATCCGTGGACCGCCGAGGTAGCTGATGGGGTTGGCGAACGAGCGCTGGTTGTTTGGCAGGAACATGGGCGACGGATGAGGTCCTCGAAGTATCCGCTGTTTTAGCCTGGGTTTGGATTCTTGAGGGAAGAAACGAAAAAAAAATTATTCACAGGTACGAGTAGGTCCACAGGAATCCGCAGGGAGTAATGAATATTGGAAGCTTTTTTTCACAAATAAAAAATATGTGCATATCAGCTTTCAAAGCAGAAAACTGCATGTATCAATTGCATGCATCAACAATATTTTTTTAAATTTAAGTTAATTTGTAGAATTGTAGAATTTTTTTTTTTTTTTTTTTTTTTTTTAAAGTTACCGTAGCGCCTAGTGCACCACAGGACTACTGCACCCTCGTGTCTCT
>JAUJYS010001674.1:0-16675 GCA_033995665.1 Melogona broelemanni | reverse complement strand
TTGAACCAATTCGTTAGCTTGGATGTTAACATTGCGCAAGAACTTGTGCTATCTCCCTTCAAGTCCCACCAGCTGGCTTGCCGTAAATGGGAAGCCTGTCTTAATCATCCCTCTCCTAATTAATCCATCTCCTGTACCTCCAATATTACAATCAATTCGTACTGCAATTAAACGCAACACTGCAAATAGCGTGTGGGTCTGGATAACACTGCAATTATACGTAAATCGCCAGAATGCAGTGAGCGGCGATCACACTAATTCTAAACCAAATCTATTTCGTTTTGCTAAAGCGAAAACTCTCTTCGGTTTATTATCTGTGCATAATTGACAAGTTGTTTCTCAATATTGTAGAACTGGGCGTGACGGCACCTCGAAGGAATACTACACGTTGGAATGTCTCGTCTTTCTGTTAAAGAACGTGACACTGTCCCATCCAGTATATGTTCGACAGGCAGCTGTAAGATATTATTTTCGACTTGATTTTATTTTCATTCATTCGTTCTAACATGAAACTTGTATCTTTGTGGAACATGCCAAGTCCAGAAGAAAAACAGCAAGTTGTAAAATATGGATTAGATCGTCTATGTGCGGCCGTCTAGTCAAGTCGGTAATGCTTCCGTCTGCGGTGCGGATGGTCCCGGGTTCGATTCCCGGCAGAGGCTCTCGGTTATTCGACGAGCCGCGGTACTAGTGTCACCCCTGAATTTACATTAGGGAGTCCAGAGATTAGGAGTGGATCCTGCAGCCTGGCTATACCAGCTACCATTCCCCTTCCTTTCCTGCCCCTCATATTTCGCCTTAGCAACACGAGGGGTAGTAATCCTGTAGTGATTAGCACTACGGTGATTTAAAATAATAATAATTTAGGATGCGCATGTGATAAATATTTTTTGTGCTTGCAAACTCAAATTTCATCCTGCCTTCCAGCAGCAACCCACAAAATTCATACAATTTTGTTTTGCAGGCCGAAAATATACCGGTTGTGCGACGTCCCGACAGAAAGGTACAGTAGCTTCCCGAAATAAATATAGTCTTTGTCCAGGTTGTTCTAAACGCAAATTATCGGCTTGGAATAGAAATAAACTCATCACCGTATTTTCTATCTCTCAACTATTACAGGAACTGTTGGCATATCTAAATGGAGAAACTGCCACCTCGGGTAGTATTGACAAGAGCGCTCCGTTGGAAATACCCACACAAGTAAAGAGGACCATTGACGACTCCCAAAATGAAGCCTTCAAGAAGCCCAGACTGGAGGTAATGTCCGATACACTCTACATGGAGAAAAAAAAATTGTGGTTTTATGAGTTCCACCTTGTCTTAAAAATATATTGAATCAACCAAGATAACGAAACGTTCAAGTTATTTACTTCATCAAAGTAATTTGGCTCTGTCAAATAGCAAAATGTAGAGGTTGATCAGAAACTTTTAAATCGTTAAAGTTAATTGAAAGTTACGTTTATGTAACTTGTCAACTTGCGACAGAATATCATGTTCTAAATATTGCTTGCGAGTGTACAATATACACACTCTATACCCCCATAGCCGATGCTTTGGCCAAGGCTAACTCCCCCTGTGCTCCCTGTCCGGAAGCTCGGGGGTGAAGGCAGCGGGCTGCTCACCCGCTGCCATCCTCTATTCTATATATCTTGTAAATATTGATCCCATATTCAGTGTGATATACGGTATACCTATGCGCGTATGCATTCGTTTTATCTTTCGTTAGCTTCGTTTGAGAACGGTCGCCTAGTTCAGTGGTAGAGCATCCGCCATGTGTGCGGTGATCCCGGGTTCGATTCCCGGCTCGGGCTTTCGTTATTCGCTTTCGAAGTACTGGCAAAAATCTGCCCCTCCATAGTTGCTCAAGCTGTTAGAGCAGTACAGAATGTCACATTGTCGCAAAAAAATATAAAATAAAAAACGGAGCACATCCTTGATACCGCGCGTTTATATTCTATCCCCTGTAGGAAACCCACGTCCAGCGCGCCAAGGAACAGTTGGCCGCTCGGCTGGACGCGCCGAAGGACTCCTCATTCACTACCGAGCAGTTCCGCTCGCTGTCCGACACCATGTCGGTGGAGAAGATCGCCGCCATCAAGGCCAAGCGCTTGGCCAACAAGCGAAAGACCATCAAGGGTGACGACGACATCGGTACCGGCATACCCGACCTGCGGGGCATCCTAGACTATGACGTGGACGTGACCCGCGACATCATCAACCGCGAGCGGCAGTGGAGAAACCGCACCACCATTTTGCAGAGCACGGGAAAGGTGGGAGAGCGTCGTCTTTTTTTTTTTACATATAATTTATGTCATTGAGCGTGTAACATAAGAGAGCGTATAAGAAAGTGTATAAGAGATACCCAGTTCCCTTTTAAGCTTTAGGTTGTTAGGATTTCTGAAACCTACGATTTCTGCTTCTGCCACGATGCTTCCATCTAGTGAGCGCAATGGATAACTGACCAGAATACTGCGCGCGGTTACCCGGCCAGAATGCTGGGTGAATTATCGATTGTGCAAGTATTTTAAAAGCGCGTCATTGTGGATGGGCAATATTAAATGCCTACCCAAATGCATTAATGGCACACTCTACTTTTAACGTTGTACCACAACCACGTGTTTGCTTTCAAATTTTAAAAAAAGTGCAAAATGCCGAGAATTTTCGATGCGGAGACCCCGCCCACGTTGGAACACAAGGTAACATTTTAATTAATACTCCATTTTTGTTGTAGCAATTCAATTCCGTCATCAGCGAGATGCAATTATTCACTTTCAAAGTGTAAAAATATTTGGTAGCCATTCAGGAATACAGTTAAACTGAAACAAATGAACTAGATAACGCACATGCACTTAGGCCCGCATGGACGCTTTGTACACCAGGCTTACCTTTTTCAAAGACTGAAAAGGAGATAACGCTGCGCTCGCTCTTTCCCATTACAGGGCAGTTACTGAGAATTTTCATTGCCATTCCGCGTAATAATAAATATTGTAAATCTCCGTTGAAATTATCTGACAACATTCTCTTTTTTTTTCACGCAACCCTGACAGAATTTCGCCAAGAACGTGTTCGCCGTGCTGCAATCGATAAAGGCCCGGGAAGAAGGCGGTAGTCGTCCACCTCAGGAGCCGCCGCCCCTTCAGACACCCCGGGTAATACGGTGTTACCGGTTGTCACGCTCATGCGCATAATGACCATCCCGCTCTGGTAGGGCATCTGTGCTAAAAACGTTGTGTCTTTTCATGGTTCTGCAGCAACAACAGCAGGCGGTGGTTCGACAGTTGCCCCAGCCGGCCGTATACAATCGTTACGATCAGGAACGGTTTCGAGGAAAGGAAGGTAAGCCTGTCTCACCGTTTCATTTGGACCTGTAGATTAGTTTTTGTCGCCGCAATCGTTTGCGAGCGATATTGGCTATCGTAATAAAATGACGGTTTAATTTTTTACTGTGCTGTACTTTGTGTTAATTCAACGATAATTGAAAAACCCTAACGACTATTTTTTAAAACATTCACGATAAGGTTTTAAATTATTTTATCGTTGGGCAAAAGAATCGAGCCATATCTTCGCGAAATGTTGTCCGACTCCCTTGAAACTTTGGAATCAACGCAGAAATAATTTCCGCGCACAGGGACAGCTGCACTATACCGTCTAAATTGGCCTCGTGACATTATCTTGGATGAAAATAGCATTTTGTGAGGACGACCGAATTAGAAACAAATATTTAGTCTATGAGTGCTTTTGACTGATCCTGCTAAACAACCAAACCCCAATTGACAGTAGTTCTTGAATATTAGTCCCCGTATAATTTTTCTATCTGGTTAATTGCTGTACCCGTCGATTGTCACTGCAACCTTCCCTTGACCGTGTAACTTTGGTCCTATTTTCAATCATTGGTGATTACAATAAAGATGTGAGAATCCTTAACCAAAGGATAGAAACGGCAACTATCTATCCTCTATTGGTATGCCATACGGCTCTTAGGAATACTTTTTTACATTGGTGATTAGCTGTAGCTTCTTAAATTTAAATTACTCTGTTGTGCTTTTCATTCACTAATGATCCTCTTTCCCCTTCACTGTTACATTTACGACATAGAAACCGAGGGCTTCAAAATCGACACACTGGGTACGTACCACGGCATGACGCTGAAGTCGGTGACAGAGGGCACGCAGCCGCGCCGCACGCCGGCCGTCCCGGCCCAACAGCTACCGCAGCCTGCCTCGCAGGCCGCCCTGCTGGGCCAGAGCCGCACGCAGCCCAAGAAGGGCTCGCGCACGCCCATCATCATCATCCCGGCCGTGTTGGGCTCGTCGCTCATCACCATGTACAACGCCAAGGACATCCTGCAGGACTTCCGCTTTCTCAGCACGGAGGAGAAGAAGAGTCAGGGCGGCAAGCGGGACAGCGAGGTTCTCATCCAGCGGCGTAAGGAGGGCGAGTCTACCGTGCCCTACAGAGTCATCGATAACCCCACTAAACTGATGCGGGAGGACTGGTGAGTAGTGGACTCAACGCTGAAGTCAATGGGAATGTCAATTGCCTCTCGTTTAAGCCCCGAGGTATCCACTGAACGTTCGATCTGGCAGAGGTGAGCATGCCCGCTCGCCAACCAGCGGTTCGATTCCCGATGTAGTCGATCGTTGGATTGGCTCGTGGTGTACTGCGCGGGGGAAGGCAATAGCAAACCACTTCTGTATTCTGATAGTACTATCATACTCCTTATAATACTATCATACTGATCATACTCCCTGAAGTCACCAGGTGTCGGAGGCGGTCGAGGGTCGGAGTCCGGAGACGACACGTATGGTGAATTCATTTTTTAAATTGGGTTTTCGTTTTATTAACAGGGATCGTGTGGTAGCTGTGTTCGTGCAGGGACCGGCTTGGCAGTTTAAAGGCTGGCCGTGGGATGGAAACCCAGTGGATATCTTTTCCAGAAGTAGGTATCTGTTGTAGTCCTCTTCCTTGAGGTAACCGTAACTGTTTGTATTTATTTGTGGTGTGTTATTCTTGGTATACATAGATACTACATTTAAACAATATCACGGGTAAGATATTGAATCGGACATCTAGTATTTTATAAAGAAATTAATTGGTTAAGCGTTGTATTATTTGGATCATCCAGGAATAAGCATTACATTAAAATGATTCAGTTTGTAAAGAGAAGGACTTATGTGGTCCTATCAAGTAAACAATCTTAATTTTCCTACAAAGGTGGAGGATAAGAGCACTATTATGATGTTGATTTTTTTTTTAACTCTTGTATGTTTCGTTTTTATTCCAGTTAAAGCTTTTCATTTGAAGTGGGACGAAATGCCACTGGACGCCAACGTGGCCAAATGGGCCGTTCAGGTGATTCAGTTGAATAAGATGAAGCGACATTTGGACAGAGCAAACTTGCTCATGTTTTGGGAGGTTCTGGATAAGTACGTTTCCGTGTATTTCCATACGTCATTTGAAATAATTTTAGCATTTTTTTTTGGTAGAAATTTCGTAAAGTTGCCATGCTCTATAAATTGCACAAAATGTTATGAGACTGAACTAATGATAATTTTTATTTTCCTTTCAGGTACATGCTGAAATCGAAACCTCACTTGCGTTTTTAAGATTTGATTACATAAAAGTAGTATTATCATTTAGTTATCAAGATGTATGCAACCAATAAAAATACTTGTAAATACATGCTATATTTGTTGTGGTGTACTGCTTTATTCCTTTGAAACGTTTTTCTCACAAATTCCATCTTTGTAGTAATCACGTTAGCGCTGTTAATAATGATTGATATATATCGTAATTACCAAGTAACAGTCAAGTAAGTAACATCTTAAATTAACAAAATTTGACGATTTTCTGCCTTATAAAACCAAAAATAATTGTAAGCTTGTTAGAAGCGGGCTCAAAAATATTAATACAGTCCCATTTGATTCATTGTCAAACAAATAATGATAAATATAGTTTATCTTAAAAAAAAATGGCAAGAAAATAAAAGGCTCAACATTTGCAATTATTAAAGTAAATTATGGTGGTGTATAAAATTCACGCAGAGACATATGTTGAATTAATTGAGAAAAACTGATTAAACGTAAATAAAATCAGCAACTCATTGTGTCAGCGACAAGACGCGCGTTTAAGACATGAGCATGTACCAAGATTAGTATACGTCTGTATACTAATCTTGAGCATGCACCAATCTATAATTTGAAGTTCACTGTTTTACGTTTCCATGTTCATTTCCAATTTTATTCACTGACGAATAAGGCGTCACAGCCGAAAGCTCGTGTATTTGTTTCCTCTGTACATGACGGATTAAAAGTGTCTCACTATCGCACTTAAATTGCTGATTTTATTTACGTTTAATCAATTTTTAAAAACTTTCTATTAAGAGTTTGTCTATACTTTCTATTAAGAGAGAGTCTTGAGTGTTTGTTTGTTTGGACATCATTGCGGCCCTTTTAAACCAACTTGCACACGTCCTAGAGACTTCAAATTTTGGAATCTAGTAATCTCGCGAAACATTTGAATCTATCAAAATTTCATGGTGTTCTTCGAATCATGGAAAAAGTTGTTAATTATTTAAGTTGAAAGCGTTTGGCCAAAGATATGACAAAACGCCCATTACCAAAAAAAAAAAAAAAATATATATATAAATGGCCACATTTGCCCGCATTTGCTCATATCTGCCTACATTTGCTTCTATATGAGCAAATTTGCTCACATTTGCCCCTTTTACTAAAAAATAATTTTTTGCGAACTTTTCGCATCCATTCAAATTAATTTAGTTGAAAAATTTGGGTTTGTAATATTAAAACCTTTCTATTAAGATGAGCATCTCTAAAATGAAAGTTTTTATTAGAAAAACGATTTTTTTTGCATTTACTTGTTCTCAATTAATTATTAAAGTTCTTGGTGAATTAAACTAACGGTACGTAACTACTCGTATCTATTTCGACAATTTTATTTTCAAAAAGTTTTGCAAATGTACTTTAGATAAATTTATTGATTTATCTTATCAAAAAGAACGGTATCGAAATCGATAACGTTTCAGCACATCAAACAGCGGGTGTCGCTGGCGGATGTGTATAGCGGTCAGCGGATTTTCTGCGGAGGCGACCGCTGGCGCCCCCTACACTAGATTTGCCTAATCACCTCCCGGGACGGCTGACGCCATTGCTGCGCGAGCTGTTGTCGTCAAATGTATTTTTGAGTGAATAAACCGACAACCGCCCCGAAAATGTCCGGAAATCAGGGGATGGAATCCCTTATTCCTATAGTTAACAAACTTCAAGATGCTTTTACACAACTCGGAGTTAACATGGCCCTGGATTTGCCGCAAATCGCGGTGGTCGGCGGGCAGAGTGCTGGCAAGAGCAGCGTTTTGGAGAACTTTGTCGGCAGGTAGGCCTACTGCTCTGGGTTTCGGGGGGAGTTATTCTGCTATTGGGGAATGGTGGATTTCTCTTGTGGGGGATTGGTTTTGACACCTCGTTGGTGTAGACTGGTGTTATCCATCAACAATAGTCGAGGAATTGCTGAACTAGCCGTTCGGTTTTGATTTCGGTCGCCACCGCCACCCGCCAAAGGGCGGAGAGACGTTTGGCGCCCACCACCGTTCACAGACCCAAAAGCGCGATCTCTCAGACAAAGTGGTCGGTCGATATTTGTATGTGTGCGGGTCCCCCCTCATTTTCAGCCTACGTGGGTGGGTGTGTTTGAATGGCGCTGCCGAGCGCCAGACGGTTCGGGTAAGGGCTCAGATGGAGCTCGAATCTGGGTCCCAGGGTTTTGTTCGAAGCCAAACGGGGTCACTGTAGGCCTAATTCAATGGTTAGTCATGTTTGTGTGCACTGCGGGCGTTCGGCATGTGGCTCCGTGCGATTGGCGCGAGTGCGTTCTGCGCGCAGTGACATTAACGTGAAAGCAATCGGTTCGAATAATTGATAGCCTACAATCATGGCGTACAAATCGGTCAAAATGTGCCCGAAACGTTTGACAGAGTTGGACACCTCTATTGGCAATGTAGTTGAAATAATTACACGTAGACCTGTGGTTGGTACGCGGTAATGCTCGCACTTGGCACGGTCTAGACCCCATTAAGACGAACGACGCGCTCTGTTGACCAATAAAATGTGTACGAAATTATTTAAGAGTATGTCGTACGACCGACTGCGATCCTGAAAAAAACGTTCCCGGTTGAACTCTACCAATGGAAACCCCACCCCCACCCCCCTAATTTCAGTTCGGACGGTACTTTCTGGAGTGAACCGTGGATGTAAGTTATACGAGGACATGTCGAGCGATTATTTTACTAATTTTTTCAACTGACAGTTTAAAATTGAAGCGTTGAAGCTCGCATTGTCTGACACACGAACACAAATATTTTTTTTTAAAACGCCACGAAGCAATAGAACTGTACAGATGTCAACTGACAGGTACCGTAGATCAGGCCTATAGAAAATAAATTCAATTTTTTATTATTCTGTGTAATAACTGTGACCGTCGAACATCAAGTACGCACAGTAGAAAAAGTAACTGCATAATGACCAATTTTATTTTTTTTATTGGTAGGTTGACTCACTCCTGTACCTTATGAAGGTCAGTGGGTGATGGTAGAGGGGGAGGGGGGTAACCTTGGTTAGCTCATGAGCAATCTTCTCCAACCGATTACGCCAGGTTTTCCCCCTGGCAGATGAAAACGTTTCGATTTCTTTATTCTTTCCGGATCGAGGAACGACGACGCTGATGCGATCCGTACAGTGGTGGCAGTTGTTTTCGAACGTCGGATTCCTTGGAAGAGATTCTTTCCCCCCCCCTCCATCCCTACGACACACACGCACACACCCCTTTCATGAGAAGAAAGAAATGTGCTCAGAAAAGACGACGGTTACCTGCACGAGAAGGTGTAGCAACCGCCGCATGACTTTGTTCGTGAAAAACTCCCGCCCATTATTACAGGGTAATTAAACTCCGGCGTTGCATGCAGCGCGCACCGTAGCACAAAAAGTTTCTGCCAATCCGAATATGTGCGAGGGACTGGTCGTCTTGAAATGAGGTGTCCCCCGTCATCGGCACGTGTAGTCGTTCGTGCGCGGTTTTTCGAAAGTTGGCGGAAGTTGCTTTGGCGAGGAGCAAGACTTGCGTTCGTGCAGACCTAGACTAGCGATTGTCAGTTTGGGTTACGTCGTACCCTCCAACTCGATCCTTGACCTCCAGATCCTATTCCCCAGGCCTTGGCTAGCGTTTTACTAAACCTGGCGGTCATGTACTTTCTCAATGCCACTTATACTCTTTATACAGTACTTGCACCAGCGTCTCAGCCTCAAAACCCTTATGGCACATACATGTTCATTGTATGGGTGAATCGATTTGAACTCAAAACTCGCAATTGCTCCTCTAGGCATATTAGACCACCAGGGAATGCACACTTAAATTACAATTAAAATGTGTACCCGCAAGCAGCCCGGTAGATACCCATGGCTAAGGTCAAACGACCTGTTAAGAAAGAAAATGTCTCACGGATTTAAATCCATCCCGATGGAAGGCTGTGTGTACGAATTTCTCTCGCCCGAAAAATTCTGGAGGTCTCGGTCGGGAATTGAAAGCGAACACGGTAACCACTTTCAGCTCAGCTTAATGTGTAGTTAAGGTCCTTTATCTAAATGCGCAGTACACTTTGCATTTGTATGCTCTCCACTAGACTGCATTAAATGTAATGGCAAAGTTGCTAATTATGTGTGTTGTCTACCAGTTCATCTTAAAAAGACTATATTTTTAGGGGTCAAGTGAGTCACAGATTAACCAGCAGACCCAATATGTGTATCCAAGGTCAGGACTACCTTCGCTCGTATTGCCATATTTTAAAATACTGATTTGAGCCGACAGTTACATGTAAATATCTGTCAAAGTTTGGTTTGACCCCCATTCTAAATAATGTTGCTAGGTGTTTTCGTTTATCAGTTTGTTTGTTAAATGTGAGGTCACATCCATGTGATTCAAAACTAATGATTCGAAAAACCATTTCACGTGCCACCGCCCCGTATACCAATAAGATAGGCGATCCTGGTTATCTGATTACAAAATATGGATGTAGGCCAATTTACTCTCGACGACCATGGGGGGAATTTTCATCTCTAACCGGATTCTCTTGGCCGATGACCGATTCGTCCCTAACGCCGGGCCGGCGTTCTTTTTCTGTCGGAACTGCCATTCGATGTGTGCTGGATATTTGAGACTTAATTTGTTCCATTCGGATTATTTCTAATCGCGGTTCCCCCAAAGACGCACGCCCATAGGGCAGGATCGAAATTCTGCGGAATGCTGCGTGCGGCGAATTAGTTTAACCGGAATTTATTAGACTATAGCTTTAGCTGGGTGTGGGTCGCTGAAAAACATGCGCAGCTTTCGTCTAGTACGCTTTTCATTTTCGATTCATCGACGTTGCGTGTACGTGGCCTGCCCTGGGGGTGAATTTAAATGTCGTTTTTCTGTATTGACTGGCGAATGTATCCGGAATTAATTTGCGGGGAAAGCTGATAAAAGTAGCCCGATGTCCTATAGTGAAATTGGTAAAAATAAATTAATTGGGGGGGGGGGGCTTATTAAGTTTTTATTTGAGAATAGGAGCCGTTGTGTTACAAAATGCTTATTTTAATCACTCGTCATTCAAACAAGAAAAAAATGAAGCTAACGGAATACAAGAGCACAGGCGATGACGAGAAAGAGGTGGGCGTGAAGGAAAGTGAAAATGTACTAAATTCAAACGAAGAATAATTGCTATTTTATTCTAATGAAGCAATCGGAATACAGATACTAGTACAAGCGACGACGAAAATAGGTGGGCGTGGAGGGAAGTGATCATGAACAAAATTTCAATGAATCATTTATTTTTTTATTTTATTCAGATGCATTCTAGTTTTAGATGAATTTGATTGTTGGCCATGGGACAAAATGTACGAGCACTCACGTGTTTAATTATTCAGACGAGGCCAAATGAAAACTATAAATACTACTAAAAAGCAATGACAACCCAAAAATATATACAGGGTGGGCAAAAAAAAAAGGCACCCAAAATTCATCTGAACAGATCTTCGCGAAAAGTTAACCGATTATCTTAAAACATGGGTGTTGATTTTTTTTGTTTTTTTTTTAATAGGACACTTTGAAAAAAAAAACTGAACTGGTACATTTGTTTGTAATTAGTTAATGAATGTTTTTACAAAGTTTCAAAGCATTCTGTAAACATTTGCTCAATTTGTAGCTAAAACCATTTTGGGTGCCTTTTTTTTTGCCCACCCTGTATATATATATGTATTCTACTACCCTTAGGAAACTGATAGGCAAAGGACTGATGAACACGAGCGATGACACTCGCGGAACTCGCGCTTGTCCAAGTCACCAACAGATGGTGCTGGCATCGTAGCGGCTCGGCGACTTCGTGGAAAAACTTTTGAGTTTCCTCGTACCGAGCGGTAGTCGCACAGAAAAGGTTTTCCGGCGGTCTCGCACAGAGAGAGGAAGGAGGTTCGGCGAGAGTGTACGACTACGCGGCGCTATCAAATAACTCTCAACCGTGCATCGGATACGCACGCGTGTTACGAATTTCATGTGTTTGTGTCTTCTTCTGTTGCGGCCGGTTTGTGTACGAAAAAAATAAACAGGAGAGGAAGGATCCCGGGAGTCCGAAAGTCGTGTGTGGGAGCTTTGTTTCTTGTCACTTTGAAGTCATGTGATTACGTCGTCAATCCGACAGAAAGTTCACCAAATCGCGACTTCATATCGTCTGTGTAGCCGTTTTTGGCGGCATTTGTGAATCATTCGCTGGATTATTTCATAATTTTTATACCACCACACCCACCGCTTCACGATTAAACTTTGGCTGTCGGAGATGGAATTCAATCGCATCCGGATCACGTTGTTGACTTCGTGTTTTCTCGGGCTTCTGCAAGGTAAGACGGACGTAATCTTATTTTTCATTTCGCGCCAATTGTTTACATTTTCGCGGTTTTTGGTTGTCTGTTACAGAATTGTGGACCTGGCTTAAAACCACAGTTTTTTTGCAGTTTGAATATTGCTACAAGCTGCGTCGTTTTTATTTTGAAATGTTCGTGAAGAAACATGCGCCTGACCAACTCGTAGTGTAATTGGCGGTATCATTGGCGTGATGTCACAAAACGGGTACAACTACGCGTAACTCACAAGATGGACCAGAAAATACGGTATCGAGTTAGGGCGCGTAGCGAAACTGACTTACCTAACAAAAAATATAACATGAAGTGACAAATCAGGTGAGACTGAATTTCACTACGCTCCCACTCGATACCGTATTTTCTGCTCCCTCTTGTGAGTTACGTGTAGTTGTGCCCACAAAACGATATCTTCTAACCACGGACTGTGTTTTATAAAAGTGTGTACAAAGTTCGATTAAATATCTGTCTTGGTGAACATGAAAATAAATTTGCTTTGTACCGAACAAAATTAAACTGTACATTTAGCTAAAACCAAATAGTTTTGAACAGTTTTTGTGATTGTACGCCGATATAATATTAATAAGAGCACAACACAAATCTAAGACGAACATTGGATTACTGCAGAGACCGAACTTCTGTCTGTACAACTTATTTTTGTACGCCGATATGTTGAACCGATATTTTCTCGGCCAAAAGCGACTGTCTCCATGCCGCGAAATTGTGTTGCTTCGACCGCTCGCCTTAAAGCGCGATCTTCCTGCATGAAGGAACGTTGAGTTTGCAACAGAGGTTTGCCGGCTGTTCGGAGAATTTTATTTTAACTCGGTGTCTCTATCGTTGTACATCGACAGAGACATGAAGTAGCGACAACATTAATAATTCAGGTGCACTCAAAATTGACAAAAATCGGTTTGCTAAAACGTCAACAAAATTGCGTTGAAAAATCAAACCGCGTTTGCGTATGGGGGAGGATGTACGTTAAACTTTTGGTCGACGGGAGGGGGCGAAAGTTTAATGGATTTTTTGTAATGCATGCTCGGCAACGAGAAACACGACGAGCAGAGCAAGTAGTACAGAGGAAAAAATGGGGAAATATGTTGGGGATGATATGAACCGTGTGTACGGTGAGCATAAACCATTTCGGAATCATTTCTCATGTAGCCAAAATCCACTACGGAAGCGTCGGTGCATGCGCGGAATATTTTTCCGTGTAAAAAATATCAAAACGCGCAACAGAATTTTTGTTCAGTGTCGTTGTTGTGCATCATGCGCGACCCGTTTATTTCACAGAAACTATGTTTTATTCTGGACCGCCTGTACTCTGCGGAGTATTCTGCGTCTAATACATGAACATAGTCAAATTCACAAGTGTATTTGAGATGGAAGGCCAAAATAAAATGTAAACTTTGTGGCGAAAAATAAAGATTCGATTTGCAGTGCGCCGGCAAGGTTAGGTGCGTCTGCCACGCGCTGGGAACATAAGTGCTCAGGTTTGAAGCATTTCATTGCTAACCCTTTGGCATCCTCTCAAATAGTACAATTTAAGATAGATGGAATTTAAGGTTTTCACGCTTTAAAAAAAAAAAAAAAACGTTTCATTCAAAGCGACATGAACCTTGATTGTCAGTTTGTTTCAACTTATTTTAGGCCAACTGAATTTCACGTCCTAAATAGCTGTAAGTTTTGCGCAGCTCAGTCTCACGGAACATTTTAGTCTTCTCAATTTTTGACTAGGTTTTCTATCATAATTTCAAAATTCGTTATTGGGCAGTAATTTGTTCAAAACAATCATTAAATTTCTAAAAGTTGAAGTGGTCATGTAGCTGTTATTGGATTCTGATGTGCTGGGATCAAATCCAGTGTGTAAGGATTTTTTTTTTTTTGACAGCTTAACAGTACGTTTGGAACGTCTCTAAAAACAATTGATTGTTGTCGTAAATAAATAGTTATACTTGTTTCTGTTTAAATTCGTCGTATGAGGGTGGGGGGGGGGTGATCGATCCTTTAATTTTAGCATCTCGTTCATGCGTTGATAGAATCAGTCGCTTGAAACCGAAATGGTTGGTTAAAAATTCGAGAGATAATTTCTGCTTCGGAAACCATGCAGTGAGCATGCCTGATTTTCTAGGAAGCGTCACATTTATTGATTAGTGGAACTCATAATTACACATTTGTGTTCATGATCTCTTATCTGCTGGGATATTTGTTATCTTTAAAGAAAAGTTAATGGGAACTAACACAAAATTAATTTTCTGTCTATTTTTTATCGAACGTTTCGTGAAAGATGTTCCGCAATAATGTTATTTGTACGACCCGTGTAGCCCAAGTCGGTATTACAACCGACTTTGGTGCGGGCGGTCTCGGGTTCGATTCCCGGCGCAGACTATCGTTTATTCGATCCTGGGATTACTGTGACGAAAGTTAGGTAACTTACTTTTTAGGAGTAACTAAGTCTTAGTTACTCTTAAAAAGTAAGTCTTTAAAAGTTCCTCTTTACTGATCAACAAGAGGAAGATTATCGTTGCTTACAAAAGTAACTTAACCGTTAAAAAGTTACTCAAAAATGAATGTAACGAAAGCTCCAACACAGACGAAACGATACCTACACGTTGTCGGGTTACTCGGGTACCGGTTAAATATCCCCATCTAGATCAAGACCCTAAGCTAGGTCAAATTACCAGGTCATCTCCTTGGTGGTTTTTTTGTTGACGTTCGTTGGGAAGCACCCTTAACAATACCTCAGATACCTCCCGAATATGTTCTGCGAGAAAAAAAATCGGAACGGAAGTAAAGTTTAGTACGTACCGATGGCTCAGTGGGTATGGCAACATCCTACGAAGCCGACGGTCCCGAGTTCGATTCCCGTCGCAGGCTTTCATTTATCCGTTAGCCTGGGGTACTAACGTCACCCCTGAGCTTCCATTAGGGAGTCCAGAGCTTAGGGTGGATCCTGTAGCCTGGCTATTCCAGCTGCCATTCCCAATCCCTTCCCTTTCCTGCCCCTCACACATCTCCATAGATACATGAGGGTGCAGTAATCCTGTAGCGCATCCACTACGGTGATTTAAAGAAAATAAAAGCTATGAGACCCGTGGCTGTACGTTATCAGGTACACGTTGAAGATTCCTACTTAAGTCAAAAACCTAGACTATGCCATATTCCAAATTATCAGATCACGCGGGGGGGGGGGGGGGGTAAGTCTCCTCTAACAACACAATCCCATACATTTCCATCTAAACCTAAATATCAGTTTTGTCGGCTTACCTTTCACTTGAGTTGCTTTCTTGCGCTGTATAAGATCAACGGCGGAGTAACAAAAACCCACGTCTCGGCGAACTTGACTGTCCGCCGCAGACCCTCCCTACTCCTCCCCCCACCCCCACCAGATCCACCCACCCCCACACTCCATAAATTGGCCGCAAGACAAGACGAGGTGGGTGTCTGATAGGGGTGGGGAGAGGGGTGCGTCTCCCTTCTCTTCCCGCACCGCTGCACCCCCGCCAGCGCAGATGTCACGCGCGCGCGCCTGCAGCAAACGGGCTCCCCGCGCGCCCCACTCGGTTTCTCGCCACATTTCGCGGCTCATATTTCACCTCGCTTCCTTAATTAACTGGGTTAATTACTCTGGGCCCCGCGTTGCATGCGCCGGTACAGTCTCGCTCCTTCCCCCGCCCCTCCTTCTGACAACCAGAGATGTGGTCCCAGGGCTGCCTCTATCCACCGCTCATTTTTTTATTAGGAAATTACGCGTCCACAAACAAGAACCCGCGCCCGGGAGACCAGCGTTGGCGTTCCTTCGTGCTAATGTTGGCTCGCTATGTTGTACGTGCGTGTTGTGGGTTGTGTTTTTTTGCGGCCACGCGCATGGATCATCTACGCGTGAGCTCGGTGTGATCGAAGTATGGCCTCTGCGCGTGATTGGTATGTATGGCCTCTGCGCGTGATTGTTGTTTTGTGTCTCCTTTGGTGTGGCGTGCCGGAATTTTTTTTTTTTCCACCCTGTTAGTTTTTGGAGACTCGAGCTGTGTTGAGTAGATCTGGGTTCCTTTTTTTGAGGAACTTAGGAACGCCTAGGTTCCTTTTCATTTTTGACGAACTGGAACGGGAACTGTTTCCTTTTTTGAGGAACTGGAACGGGTGTTCCTTTTTTGTGTAAAGGGTTACTTTTGCCATAACCTTCAAGTTTCTAAGAGTTTATAAAATGTTCTAAAGTTTGTCGAATGCGGAACCGACTTAGCCCGCAAATCGGCATATCGCTTTTCGATCCGATTTCGCAAAATTCCCTATGGTTCTCGTAGGGTCGATAAGAAAATAAATATTGCGTGGGAATATTTATTTATCTTTTGCACGCAACGTTATGATGGCGTGGAAGTAAAACAATAGTTTTATTCGAAGGAACGGAAAAGTTGCAGGTTTGTTTAGAAAAGGATCTAGGAACGCCATATGCCCATCCGGTACTGCAAGTAGGTTGGTAGATTGTAAATTGTAAATTCCGAACGAAGGCCCGAATTTTTTCTCTTCAGGAAAAATTCAGATTGTCTCTGTCGGGAATTGAACCGGTGATCACGGTCACAGTAAGCGAACACACTGCGCGCCACACCTCTCATATCTGATCGAACTCGTTGAAAAATTAGAAGTTATGTTAGTGTTACCAACTACTGACGCAGCCATTTATTTTGTCAAAGGATGACAACTGCGAGCGTTGGATCTAT
>JAUJYS010001673.1:0-16677 GCA_033995665.1 Melogona broelemanni | reverse complement strand
GAAAGTCAGTCTCACCTGATTAGTCACTTCATGTTATGTTTTTGGTTAGGTAAGTCAGTTTCCCTACGCACCCCCACTCGCCACCGTATTTTCAGGTCGCTCATGTCTTGAACGTGTAACTTAGCCGATAAAAGATTAGAAACTAAATTCTATTTTTATGTGCAGTAGAATTATACTAGTTGATACACTACAATGATAATCTTAACATTCCCCCAAACATTGGTGTACGTTACCAGATTCTTAATTTCCTCCCGGTTGATCAGGCTAAATGGCGATAAGGACTCACGTGTACGACGTCGGTGCACAACCTGGCTTATTTTCTCACGCCTCGACGGGTAAGTAGAGCAAAGATGATGACCAAAATTCGGATGAGTTTTGGCAGGTGGCGGCGAAAAACAGCAAAATCCAAGATCCATATCAAGGCAATGGCGGCACACACGCGAAAACTAAAAGACACGACTCGGCCGGATTCATCGGTTGCGAAAAATAAGAGGGCGAGACTTATTTTTCTTTTTGGTGAAGGCAGCAGGCAGGAAAAATTCCCCGGACAGTAAAGGTCAAAGTTTGTCAAGACGGCCCTCTCGGCGTGAGAGTCTGGTGAAGAGTGAATTTGAGCGTTTCCTCACCTGTCCCCTAGGTGTCGCCTCTCATGAGCGACATCTAGCTGGCGGGAAAATGGGATGCGCACAAGAGGAGAAAGAAAGGTCACGGGAAATCTTGCGAGAGCAAACAGGTCGAAGCACACTCTGAAATGAACACAGTATTATAGCGAACTACATAGTAAACCTGCTTCAATTCGAATTTCCCTAGTGTGTGCCGATGGTGAAATAGTTTTACAGGCTTTAAACACTGAGTCTGTAACTGACTCAGTGCAAAGTGAAGCATTCACAGTCAAACACTGAGTAAGAAACCGTCAGACGTTTTGCATTTGAATTATGCTTTTTCGTAGATTCAGCTATCCGAAATGCATACAGATAAAACACAATTTTATTTATTTTAAATGCCCCCTACAAAGGAAATTATATTGCTGTCGGGCATTTAATAAAAATGAAAGTTTATTTGTTATTTATTCGAAATTCATCTCAGCGTGCACCCGCACGCATAAACCTAAAAATATTAACCATCGAGTACTAATGGCGCTTAAGTATTGCATCAAAACTATTTTTGGTACTTTTTTTTTTCATCCACTTGCACGTTTTGTTGATCACCATTTTGCTGATGTGACGTAGAATATTTTTCAGGACTTTTCTCAAAAGAAATTACGAAATTATTCGATTGACAAATTTCCTGCAATTGTGATATAAAATATAATGTTCATTGGCACCAGTATCGTAACCCCTAACACATTCGAACACGTTATCAAAAGTGTTATGGGTCGAAGTGTTTGAGGTCACCGCGATTAATCACTGCTCTGACGCCGTCAGCATGTGTCAAGCTCATTTGTCAGAAGGACAAAATTATTACTGTTTGTCGCATCTGTGTTGAGCAAATTACGTTCTTAATTTTTTATTTTTTTATTTTTTTTTTTTTGCGCCAACCAAGTTTGTAAGCCAACCAAGTCCTAGTAATGGAAATGCCTTCAACTAAGCTTCATGTTTTACGTGATTTTATAACTTACTATTTTATAAATATGAGACGAGATCAGGGCCGAATAAACGAGAGCCCGCGCGAGGACTAAAACCGGGGACAATCACACCACATGTATGTCTGTCAACAATATCAGATAAATTTAATGTTACACCATGATTTCGAAATCAAATGATTCACATCAATCGATGTTGGAACTTGTTCCTAAATAAAATTTTCGTCCATCACTAAAATGCAATTACATAGATAGGGTTCGATTTGCGAGGGGGGCAGGGGGGTTTAACCCCCATTTTCAGTTGCCCGACCCTCCAGCTCGAGCATTTCGCCGACCCCTCTAGGGTAGGCGAAATGACCCCCCCACATCGGGCACATCATGGTCCTGCATTCGCAAAATGCATGCCAGCATTAATAATCTTGACTAAAATATGTCACATATTGAAAAATTCGCGCTGCGCGCGCTTTTCCGAATTAATATGTCACACACAGTTAAGAAACTATTCGCTGCAACAGCTTTTTCCTTATTTCTTTGCGTAAAAGTGCCATACTATTTAAAAATTCTTGCTGCGTGGGCCCTTCCTTTATCCACTTCCATATATTTATCCGACCCCCACACTTTTTCCGCACCCTTTCCTTAGCAAGCTCGTACCCGTCTGAAATGTCAGGAATGTTATGTCTCTGAAAATCCCCGTCTGAAATGTTAATGAATCAAGAGAGACCGTGTATATTTAATAACCTTTTGTAGAAGTGCTCGGAAGAAAGAAAAGCAGTTCCAATTAATAAAACAAAAATAAAAGGAAGTTTATTCTATTTCTAAAATAGATAGGATAACAATATATCGAAAACGTGACAATAAACAGTATACAACGCCTAGAACGTCGACGAAATAGGACGCCTTTGTATTTATACGAATATGGGAACATAGGTATTGTCCTGGACCATGTTCCCCTATTCGTTATAACAGACAATGAACTGAGTTTTGGACATACTTATTTACATGTAAATGCGATAAAATTGATTTTGCAATTTGCTCTTCAACAGGCAGGAAGCACACTTTGCTGATTGACAAATTAACAATTAAGTTACAAATTTTTATCAATTTTATATAATTTTTAATTTACACATCTTATGAAACTGTATAATCAATTGCATACTATGTCCTGCAGAGAATATTTCATTACGGATGACACCTTTTACAATTTTTGTGTAAAGGTATTGGTCAGAAATATGAGCCGTGTATCTAATATTTACCAACTATGGACTAAAGATGTTCTGTAACAATTTGCATTTTGCATTAGCAACTAAACCAAAGTAGAAACGCAATTGCGACCACGTTTGTTATAATGAATCTCGATATGTAGCTTTTTGGCATCGTTTAATTAATGAGTGTAGAGTAATTTCGACTAAAATTGTTTATATCTGGTCAATAAAACAAATTAAATTTTTTCAGTAAAAATGCGTTAACATATACGCGAACAAATTAAAATATAGGAACTGAATAAACAATAATACCGATCATGTATGCAAATTTTATATTTTCTCGTGCTTTCTTATATTGTCCTTGAAAATCATATTGTACGTAACCATATACAACCGACAACACACAATCCTTATGACAAAACAGTTTGGCGCTGTCATAGATTGGCTAGCTATGAAAATATTTTCTAAGTTCTATGTCATCTCATTCCTAGATAAATTATAATCTTGCCAATATTCAGTATAAATACACTGAAATAGTGTAATCGGCTAATCAGCTTTAAAGTTTAATAGCAAGAATTACCTTATAAAGTGTGTCGCATTTTTAAAAATATTTTTCAAACTATTTAAAAAAGGAAACACATAACTAAATTTGATATGTACAGCAGGATGCAAATGTAATGATGACAGCAGGAAATAAAAACAAATAATTGTTTGTAGATGCTAACGACCGATACACAATAGGAGCACAGAAATCATTGAAATTTCTTTCAACGGGACGACACCATTTTAAAATACCTACATGTACACACACACATGCACGACATTCAGTACATGTTTGGTGTACGAGCGCATATATAAATTTTCACGAATATCTCTCTCACTTTGATTCAAATGGCTCGGACTTACTAGAATAATACAATCGTTCCAAAATAAGTAGTATAAAATGACTTCGCTTCCAGTAAAATCGACTATTGTTTGACACGAGAACAGGCAATCGAAAAACATTGGTAAATCTCCAACGTGCCCAGAAAAACAGTGAAAAATAGTTTATGCCATTTCGAATGTGAAACCGACGCAGAAGATGCGTTATTAAGTAAGCCCGAAGGTGATCTGGTAAATAAATACAGACAATTCTATAAAGATTTCTTGTGGCTCAAAGACAAAACGAGCGCAAAGTAAAAAAGAAAATAAAATCATATGAAAATGAGTTTGAAATCTTCATCGAATCATTTGTATTTAAACCATATTTGAGACGTCCAAGCAGGCCGTCTCAAGTTTCCTGCCACTTACTGTGCGCTAAACGACCTTGGCGAAACAAGTTCTATAGCATGTGAATTTACAGAGATAGCAATAAATCGGGTGCCAAGTTTAAACTCGTATAAAATACGAAAATACTAAATGAATACATTCGATTCACACAGAATCAGGGGTACCACTAGGCGACCAAAATTGAAGAGAAACACTCCACAATAAAACTTACTTCCAACAGAGGAAGCACCATAGCCGCTGCTGCAGGAGATCCAAAGTGATATAAACAGATTGACTTCACGACGTCAATGAAAAAACATCGAATTGTTAGCGTCACGCTCTCTTCAAAAATCACGTTGTAATATACAATTTGAAAATTAGATGCAGATTCACTGGAAAAGTGCACTTTTTGGTGTGACATCTCGATAACACCACATTTAAAAGTCTATGATTTCTTGTTCTTCATTCAGAATTGATTGGTCCACGTAGCTTCCAATTTGGAAACGAGTCTCTTTTTCATTCAGAAATCTGTTTTCTTCTCTTGTATGCAGTCATACCAGCATTATACGAATTTGTTCAGATATTAAAATAGCGATCTTCTTCGATAAAACTTTAGGGTGAATTCGTCCATTTGGATACATTTAAGATGGGGGAGGATGTGAATTGGAAAACATAGTATAAAATTAATCCACATTGTTTGCCAGTCACCACTAGTAACGTCATTAATATTGACTCAAACTTTTGTGCGATACAGCCGAACTGCAGCTTTAGCGATATTTTAAACTCATAAAGAAACGGCAAGATGCACTTACCCCATCACCAAATTTCACATCTGCTCACAGGATTCATCGGACTTCCGACCGGACAGCGAAACTGGTTCGAAAACTCGCGGAAGTTTATGAGTGGACCCAGTACTCTGCGTTTCAAAAATTATTTCAACTCATAAATAAGAATCAGATGCGGGCCGATAAACAAAATTCATGCAAAAACTTAAAACTTTTTCTATCAAAGACAGGGTACCTGTATTTTGATGGACAGTGCGGGTCATTAAGAATTTGTAAGTGGTTTGCTTCTTTAGTGCTGGAAGAACACCACACCTTGAAAGCAAAGAACATTGGCAGGTGAAACAAATATAAACTAAATAAGAACTTTCTAGGGACACTTTCCTATAGGCAGTCTATTCATTACAACTTTATTGTTTGAGATTGAGGATTTAATGGGAATAGCTGAAAGTAAGCATACCTGCGCAAATCCGATAAAAAATAATTGGTGATGTGTAAGATTTACTCCAGGCAGAGGCAACTCTTCACCCGATGCTGTCACCCAATCTTCGTACGCCTAAAATGCGAACATTGAAACATTACTGTTCACATTCAACCTCTAAAAATAAATTATATAAGTGATCGAAATTTTTCAATATTTTCCTCACCCGAAAAGCAGCTTTTAGGCCACCATTATCTGCAATGTTTTCACCTAACGTCTGTTTGCCATTTAGCTAGATGCAATGAAAGAATAACACGAATGTAACACATAAATGTAATTAATTTGACGCTGCAACACAGCCAAATATTTGGTTCTCTTTCTTATATTAATTCGTGTGCGGCATAATCTTAACTTACGTGCTCGTCATTAATGGTGAAATTTGAGTACTGATCAGTCAAACACTGGGCACGCTCTTTGAATGTGTCGATAGTCGAGTTTTTCCACCATTGATGCAGGTTACCGTATTTATCGTAACCTCTTCCTTTGATATCCGTAAAAGAAAAATAATTTTATCGTTGATTTATGTTTGAATGTATTATATAATTTCACAAACATCCAGTATCCAGGTTTTTAAAAAACCTTTAATGATTAGTTTATTTATGAACAAATTATTGTAATTACATGCGTAATCAATTTAGCAAATTTTCCGCAATTAATTTCACGTGCATTCATAAGAATTGTCGATATAATTCGCGAACAGCATTTAGCTACCTTGATCATCGAACGCATGAGTTAGCTCGTGTCCCATCACCACTCCCATTGCGCCGAAATTAAGCGACCTATTAAAAAAAATGAATAAAGTTTTGTATAGAATACAGAAAGTAGGAAAAAAGAATCAGGTAAAGATAGTAAAGGTGCCCGAAACAGAAATTCAGTTTCAATTTTAGACGTGTCCACAAAGAGTTCCTTTTACCTTGGATAACTGAGATCATAAAATGGAGCTTGTAAAATTCCAGCAGGAAACACTGTAAACAAAATTACACACATTTTTACACACAAATACCAGTCATTTACCATTCTCAATGCAGTGTCTCAATGCATTTGACAATTTATTTATTTGTGCTTACCGATTTGATTTTTGGTGGCCGTGTAATACGCATTTACAGTTGGCGGAGACATTCCCCATCTACCAAGGTAAGGGGAAATAAAATACATTTACTCACAAATTTTATCGAGATGAAATAAAATATTTGATTTTGTTTCTTTTATTTCATTTTTATTAATTTTTATTGAATGAAAACAAAGGTCCGTAACATTGAATGAAAACGATGTGAAATGCGTATGCATAATTCTTCTGTACAAAATAAAAAATATAGTGAAACATTCTGACGTTAATTTAAACTAGCAAATTATTTCATTTACCAACCTTGTTTTATTTACTGGCTGGTTTAGCTTCTCGAGATTCTTCTTCAGAGCATACTTATTGTACAATATATTGTTCAGGAAGTACTCTTCTTCTTTAAATTCCAACTATAAATAAGTACAGCGCATTAAATGACTAGCTAAACATATAATTAATTATTTTAATGTAGATAATAAATTAAAGTTTTGTATATTAATCACCTACGTCTGCATACTTTTCATCCAGCAACGTGGCATTGAGAATGTAGGGCGGAAATCCAATCATATCCGTAATTGCATCTGCCTATTTACGTTGAAAAAACATTGAATAATAATATTAATTTTCCACTTGTAGTTCACATACATATCACTGAAACTCTTTTAGGAAAATCTTATTTTCACAGACCTTATCTTTTGCCAATCGCTTGGTATCACTGTCCATCCATTTTAACTTGTCTAAATTCTTCTTGAAAGCAGTCCGGATTTCACCGATCATCTTTTCGGCCTAGCCAATAAAAAACAGAAACGATCTGTGTCACCTCACCGTGTGCCCTCGGTTTTCATTATTCGAAATACTAATGAGTTTCCTTGTAAATTAATATATCTGTGCAACAACAATTTCAAAATAACAATGGTTATTGGTTCGATAATATGGTAAAATAGGTTTGAGCATAGTATGTTAATTTATTTACCACCGGTTTGCTGTCGCCATGAAACACCTCCCGTACAAACATGGCGCCGAGCGCGAAACCGATGACGTTGTTAGTGTCGGATGCACATGCTCGCCACAGTTCCTCGCCACCTTCTGATCCGAGCAGAGCTTTCTGGAGTATCTTGTTGGCGTCGCGGAAAGGTCTCGATAGGCAGCTCACCAGATTGCGCACCATGTGCCACATGAGGTAATTGTTTAGAATGCTGTCGTAAATAAAACAAAGAAATAAAATTTAAAAACATTCAAATCGATGCATCATCGATGCAATCGATGTAACAAATCGATGCAAATGTTAGGCAAAGCCTCTCTTGACATGCTGTAATAATAGTATATATTTGTTTCGGAGACTACAGTGTACTTACATTTTGCCTTCATTCTTTGACAGATATTCGGCCAGAATACGAGATAGTTTTTCCAGATAGATGGGGGCATACACCACCACTTCGTGTGTTCCCTTGATGTCCTTCTTCACTGTTTTGAACGCAGTGCTGAAATATTGTCTCCAATCCACCTTTTTCAAAGAAAACAACAGTAGCATTCGATTGTTTGTCATGGCCAATGTACGTGTAGATGCAAAAAGTCGTGCAGAAGTTATGAGTAAAATTGAAACTAAATAGGATTAAGTTCTTTTGAATAGTTTATGATTAATTCGAAAGCATTATAGTCAATGGTAAAAGTATAAATATATTACCGATGGACAGATGTTGGTCAAGTTGTTGATTGTCATCTTATTGTACAACGCCTCTTCGTCTCTCCTTTCGTCCGATGGGATGGTAATCTAATTAATTGGAAGTTATATGGAATGAGATGAACATGCCTCATACCACTAATGCAGCATTTCGACAGATTTAGCGTATAAATTACATTCGCCAATTTTGTTTCGAATTCGATCACTTGTTCCATCTGCAGTCGAGTGGAATTTTCTTCTCCGCCCAAAAGCACGCCAAGTAGAGTCATGTATTTAAGCAAGGCTTCCAGCACTTCATCGTCTGCGGTCTTGTTCAAATAGTAGTCGCGCGCCGGGAGAGTTAAGCCCCCTTGATCTATCTGAAACCGGAAAATTAAATTAATTATTGCAATACGGGTTAAACCAATGAAATAAAAGCGCGACTTTAAATTTTGACATGCTTGAAACATTCAAAGACATAACTAAAAACGTCGAATATGTGCAATTATATTATTAAATGTATCCCGTATATGTTTTATTTATCTGAAATGCAAGTATTGTTGTTGTTATGATCCGTCGAATCGTTTCCGATTCCTGGTGACGCCATGGACAAGTGCAAGCATATTGATTAATAATTTAAATTTATTGAACGAAATTAGTATTTGCTGCCAGTAACATCTGGTCTTTCTATACTTTTATATTGCAAGTACATGCATTGGCTACCTGTATAATGTGTTTGGTGGAATTTCTGTCATCCTCTCCAACGGCCCAGCTAAACAGACCTTCCATATTGTAATCGTTATGCAATATTTGCAACGTCTTCTGGAAGTTCCACAGAGCGGGGTCAAATTGTCCGCTGCTATTGCTGACACTCCATCCACCCAACTATCAGATATTAGAGAAAAAAAAAACGAAATTCATTGCAACAAAACATATTTGAACAATGTCATTAGTCAAAGAGAGAGATCAATATTAGTTTAGTATGATTTTCTTATTTTCGTTACACAAGAATTTACCTTCTTTATCAGGTCAAGCATGGGCTCGGAACCAAGCTTCTCCGTTGTCCCGTTCTTGTCCATACAAGACAGGTAATAGATCTGCGCTTTTTTTTCGGCATTGCTGGCAGACTCATTTAAATTCTGCTCTGCAGAAAATTAAATTCAAATATCAGTGTGGGTTTACTTAGATTTCCATTATACACATTCATCATCAAAATTAAACAATGAAACAAATTTTAAGTTTGTTGTGACAAGGTATGCTTGTGTTATTAACCATAGTTACCAGGGGCGGACTGGCTACCTAGGGGCCCGGGCGGAAATAACTCCAAGGGGCCCTGACTTCCCTGACTTTTCCTGATTTTCCCTGGATAAAATGAAATTTTTTTTGGGGGAAGGGCCCAGTCGGTTATGTTTTTTTGGGGAGGGGGCCGGGCGGAAACCTCAACCCATCCGCAATGGCCAGTCCGCCACTGATAGTTACCATTTTAATTTTGAAATTCATTGCTTCCCAAGAAACGTTATTAAGCACGACATGCAATGCACTCCTCGGTAATCATCTGTGTACCACCAGATAGCCAACATTAAGGGGCAGCAAGTGTGAAAGAGAAATAGAGTTGGAGTTTT
Organism: Melogona broelemanni; assembly: GCA_033995665.1. NCBI lineage: Eukaryota > Metazoa > Arthropoda > Diplopoda > Chordeumatida > Chordeumatidae > Melogona > Melogona broelemanni. The sequence continues at coordinate 7,040 of JAUJYS010001673.1, read as the reverse complement.
TGTTTGAATGCGCTCGCTTACCGAGAACGTTCTTCATAACCAACTGGTTCTCTTGCCACAGCTTTCCGAACGTGCCCCATATGGATTTTCCCTCTGGAATTGGATTTGATTTAATCCAGCCGCCGCACGCATACTGATAGAAATCGTCGCACGGTTTCGCCACGTGATCCATGGCGTTGATTATACTGCTGGCCACCGTTATGCACTGCTGGCTCATGCAGTACTTCGTCACTGCAACTGGAGAAGCGATAACACAACAATGTCATTAATTTTATATAACGAGTAAGCTTGCCATCTTTACGACCCATTCAAAATTTATATAGCAGGTGTCGAAATGCACGATGCATTTTCTTTATCATTTAAATGCCGTAAAATATTTAAGGTTTTAAATACGATATTTTTATTTCAAATGTATTAATAAAACATGCAGAATATGACATTTTCTAAATTGTAATAAATCTACTACGACAAATATCAGTGCTCGAATTCCAGGAACTGTCGAATTTTTCAATTATTTTTTTTGCTCTAAATTAATATTTACGAATATTGACAGTTATTTTAAACCAGCACTAACCCGGATCATCTACATCAATTTATCCAATGTCATGCACCTCTGAATAAAAATAAGGCATTCATCGCACATGAACGAAAAGTACAGTGACTGGCTTGCCTTCTTTGGAAGGAGTGGCATTGCAGGGCTGGTGGTCGATGTGTAGCATCCGCACTGGTGGGTCTCCCTTGTCGGCCATGCCGACAATAGACGAGAGCACGATGACGACCAGGACGAGCAGAGCGGCCAGAATCAATAATAACTTCTCCAGGAGGGAGCGACCACTCCACAGGTCCTGGCCACGGTGATACACTACATGGGTGCGACCCAGGGCAGGCGTGTCCGCTGGCACGCTGCCGTTGCTGCTGGCGTCATCTTCCTCGAACTCGGTTCGTTTGTATTTAGTCATCTGCAAGGGATAACAATTAAAATATTACATATATTTTTTAAGTAAATCATTGTACATATTTTAATCGCTGAAAATTAAACATCAATCAAAATTACGCGAAGCATTAAAAGCATTCAAAAAAATTTTTTCTAAAGTTTGTTTTATTTATTATTAAACATAGAATACAGAGAACGTGCTGGCGCAAGGTTTGTGCTTGCATTATTGGGTAACCTCATAATTAAACACTCGCCCAGTAACGGGTTATACTGGTATCCAGAACGAATAATTTAGTTGTGTAGTCACTTTTACTGACGCACAGCGCAAACCTGTTACAATTGTAGATTAGCTGCTGCCCCTGACCACTAGCAATCGCTAATGACAATCGCGCTATGCGGAGAAGCTAGCCTACGATCTAACGCGCTGAGAGAAAAATGGAAGCTCAAACATTGTTGTCTCGTTGTGTTTCTTTATTGTACCAAATATACATGTGTATCAACAAAAGTTATTTTGAGGCTCACTATACCTCTCCATTTACTACTAAAAATAATAAATAAAATATATATTGTTGCAAACGCGAACAAAACAAGAACCTTGATACCTATCATCGATATAAAAAGTCCTTACATTATATATTAAATAGGCACGCCCTCTATGCTCACGTATCATGGCAAAAAGTTGTTGACTCAATTATCGATTGCTCATCTGGCGTTGACAAAAGCACTTTAGTATCTTTACATAGAGCGCTATCTGGAGCTTTCGGATCGGAGATATGGATACTGATATTTTCCGGAGCACGCTCCGCGGGCGGTATGCTAACTGGGCGAGTAAGGCAACATGAACGAACAAATGGATCCATCCGCTCAAGGCACGAGTTCCATGCCCTGTAAACATAAATCACACCTGTGGAGCGATGTAGCGGTGACCTACCGAGAGAATCTCGCCCAGGGCGAAGGTGGGCGTTGCGCATACCGAAAGCGGTGTGTGGTGCACCGGAAAAGACGGATTACGTTTCTCCTCTGCTGTTGGCGATTGACAGGCCACCGCCAGCAATAACAACAGCAACAGAGATTTACGAGCGTTAAACAAGAAACATCCATCGACTCTCCCCAACGCTCGTCGAATGACGTCAGAACGAGCGACTGTGGAAATGCGCGCATCCTCAATAAGCAACCTGGATCACCGCTGCCGCTTCCCATGGGATCGATTGGTGTTAAGGCATCCTTTCAGCTGACGTTGTGCGCAGGCGTGTTAGCAGGACGAATTGCTCGCTGCTCGCAATTGGGATGGGCGATAGTCGATATTACTATCGATGATGATACAATATAGGAGCGCACTTCCCAAGCGTTAGCTACCTTTACAGATTTATAAACCGCATTTATTGAATTAAGAAAAGCACTGCTGCCTTCGAACATTGGCAAATTAGAAGGCCCTTGCTTTGTGTAATTGCTTTACACGGAACAGCAAATGGAAGTGCGTTGGCAGTAGAGAGATGTACTGCTGCGCCTGGACATCGGCAAATTGGAAGGCTCCGGTGTCTTGTGTGATTATCTCACACGGAGCTTGTCATTACAAATAGGCGAGTACATGTACCGGTATGAGAATAAATGAAAATGAATGGAGCCGAAATGTCTATTGATTTTCATTCATGCTTTTCGTGTGTGAAAAAATAATAAGATAGAATTGGAAAGAAAAATGAAACAGCCAACCTTTTTTCGAAAATATCACATAATTTTTTTTTAATCTACACTTATTTGGCGCACTTTCGGACACTGGCATAAAATTCATAATTATGTAAGCAATATCTTGTAAAAATTTGGCATCGAATAGTGAATGTAATGGTTATTCACAATTTCTATAGTATCGATAATTTCAGCACACCATCACCCCCCGTCTTGCGCAAGAGCCGGTGTCACACGGTGAGCCAGCATTTCGGCTTGTTGCTGCCGATTATAGCCGACGCCAGGGATGCGAACACGGGGTGCGGATTAAAATCAACATGTTTTTCGAACGATCGATAAGTTCGGATCGCGCGCGCGCATACTCGCGTTCGCTAAGCCGTCCAAAGGTGCTGGTTGGACCGTCGGGCGCGAGCAGTTCGCGTACCAGTCGCTATGGCAATGGAACACACGTGTTGCCAGGGGAGACGTAATCGAGTCGTCGTAGCGCGGGGAGGAGCGGACGAGGAACTAAATCTCACATGAAACGCTGCCGCTCCGTTTCATATGAGGCTGTCACCGTGGAGCTCTATTCACTTGTACGGTGTGGAGACCGCAGGCCAAAAAAAGTTGTTTCGCCCTACATAGCTTCTTGCGGCCGATCACACTTGTCTCTCGGGATCGAGCAAAGCGCGCTTTCAGTGTGCTAATTGAGTATTTTGTTCACCGAGGGGCAGAATGGCCCGAGGCTTTTGCCGAGCCCACTGATCGGCTACTTTTGATGGGGTACTATAAAAAAAAATATTAGCAAACACCTCGGTTCATGCAAGAAGTTTGCTTCAGTGCACCAAAAGAGGAGCTCCATTTTCAATTCATTCAAAAATTACATCATTTAACCCTTTAAGCGATACGTTTATTTTTTTAGACTCATCTCTCACCTTTAAGTTTAAGTTGAAGCTACAGCGCAATGGATAAATTAAAATCCGATTCGCATTTATGAAATTGTATTAATAACTATGAAAATTGTAAAGGTGAAAGACCATGCCTATATCTACCGTGTTAATGCACACGAGGAGAACGTGGACGAGTCAGGCTCGTCAATAGCGCTTAAAGGGCTATATTAGATGTCACAACTTAAAATGAACTTTATTTACGATGTTATCTCTGGCTTCGTCCTGTCCAGGCATAGTTCACCATTATGTATCTGTCGAAAACGTATTTTATTTTCATTTTAAATTGAACTACCAGTATTTTCATTCAAAGCCTACTCCAAATATTAACCTTTTGCCTAGACAAGAAGAAAATATTTAACGTGTACCTAACGTCAGGGGCGGACTGGCTACCTAAGGGCCCGGGCAAGGCGCCCGCCCTTCCCGCCCTTCCTCCATGGTTAGTCCGTCCTTGCCAGATGTCATTCAGGGATGAGTACGCACGGTCACAATAAATGTTAATCTAGTCATTCAATTTGTTCAGCATGTCCATGCTAATGTACTGCATTTTACCAGATTATTCATATTACCATTTAAATTTACATAGCCATGACCAAGCATGATAAAGGAGGGTCTGGTCAGAAAAACATTGAATTACCATGTATCTCTACTTTTATAAAAGAAAACAAACTTGCCAGAAAATATGCGGGGTTGTATCACCAACTGCTAAATGAGGTCGTAGACCTAACCTTCACTGCTTGTGTTGTCTTTTCAGTTTGATTTAGTGGGTAGCGCGTACACCTACGAATTAAGATGGTTCGAGTCTGAATCATTGGGTGCGATGATTGCCCACTCCTGTTTAAAATATTATTTATAATATTTTTCTGCGTCATTATCCATCGCTGTGTGTTAGCGGCCACACGACAGTCCGGATCCAGTCCGCCACCGCGCCACGCAAGATCTATCTTGTCATCTGTCAATTGCCGTCGCTCAGTCAGAATGCGACCCAGGACTAAGCTAATTGCCGGAATTAATGGACCTGTCTGGCTTGTCACTGCCGCGTCGCTTCACCATGGTTGCGCCAGGGTGCAGCACTGCGGCACTCGGATACACACTCGTCATCCCACTAGCCCTCAACCGTATCGCATCTAATTATGTGCAATTCGCTATTATTAAGCACCGAGTGGTCATCATTTGGCCGCAGACGGATGTCAATTATGAATAAATGGATATTTATGAATGACCTTTTCAATTGACTTTCACTATATTAGCGGCATTGGTTGCTCCCATTGGCATCACTGCGTGGGTGAGAACTTGTTACAAAAATGTAAGAATTAATTATTTTCATTTAGGGCATTGCTATTAAATATAAACTTTTATAAACACATTTCAAACCCAATTCGCCAATTCATGTAGTTTTGAAAATGTCGTTATTTTGGGAATATATTAGCAGCGCAAGGGTTGTTACTTTTGGTTTCCATATCGCTTCTATGAACTGCAATTTACTATTGTTTTTTTTTTTTTAATTAGTTAAAAGGAGTCAAAAGTCAGTGTCAAAAAAAGCACGCGCTAATGGTGTTCTAGTCAACATTGTCTCCTTCTTGTCGAATCAGATGACACCCATGTTGAAACTTTGCGCCACTAACGGCGGATTTAACCAAAGTCAGATTTCGTTAAATTTAATTAAAAAAAAAAAAAAAACTTATCGCACAACAGAAACAATGTTTACAGTGTGGCTTAAATTAGTGGTCGAAGGAGTACAGCCAGAACAGCATATCTGTGATATGGGCATTACAAAGACTACTTCGGGGAGCCAATTACTTTTCTGATAAGTCACGTTACACTGACACAGACGCGGTTAAATGGCCACCAAGATACGAAAGTTAGCGTGGACTTCATTCGATTGACATATCTAGTTGGCGATGGTTTTCCCCATCCATCAATAATTCGAGATTGTTTCCATGGAAACGGGAAAAGCGAAAGCCCTGGTCTGGATTAATTTGGATGGCAGATGGCCATACTATTTTCTGTTGTGCCTTTTTTTTCCAGGAATTTTTACTGAAAAGCCTGAATATACAGTGGCCTCTATCTCGTTCCAAACCCACCCAGCCAATACCATTATGATTATGGCTCCAATTATCGGCAGCCCCGGGCAGCAGCACGAAACAGGTTTCTGCGCATGCGCAGGAATATTTTGTAACCGCTGTCGTCAACGCCGATCACAACTAGACGCGAACAAAACTAATTACAACATTTCAAAATGCGCATCGCCTAGCAACGACGGGCACATTATCTCTGTCCGACTGCAAAACCTAAAGCCAACAGCACTTTCGTTACAATGCCACGTACACGAATACAACCTCTTCCGTTCCGCAAGAACGAGTCGACAGTAATAGAATGCGGAAATTAAATATTCTGGCCTTAGTAGAAATAAACGGTGACAGCTATTTGAAAAAACAAACGCAAGCGTTTTGACAGCTATTGAAAAGAAAACGAACCTGACAGTAAATGTGGAAGCGTGATGGATATAAAACAAGCGAAGTTGCTAAAAACAAATCTTCTTGGTATTTTCTATCCCACATTTTCAATTAAATTCGTTTTGAAGACAGACACATCGCAATGAACTTCTCTTTATGATGAAAGATTCTACAAGTGCTGGTTAAATTGTTTTACCGAAACAGCAACACAATTTCCCTAATCTCGCTCAGCCGGGTATAATGCGTGCGCGCAAATTGAAGCAAGTAACGCGAAACTGGAATAGGCATTTTTGAGCAGACGAAAAATTTCCAGACAAAACGGGACTATAGAAGGCGTAATTTTATCAAACAGGCGAACATTTACAGACTGCTCCATCAACATGCAATTATGATACCAAACTGGAGCCGTGCACGCAGAGTGGCACGCAGCGGTGTCGGTAATGGGGATTTCGGTTTTGCGGAGAAAATTTAATTGCTCATTAGGGCCAGAAATATATCAAACGATAATGCGTAGGCCTAAGCGCGAGGTGAACCTTGTCTGTATTATTATAGGCACGAGCGCGCGTACAGCGCTCCCTATTTCGTCATTATTGAGACGATCACGACCACTTTGGTGTCGGCTATAAACAGCTTCCATACGAGAAACGCGCGTGCGAGCATCATCAACCTGTCAGAGAAGTAGTGCTGCTCATCATACGTATTGTAGACATAGCCGATTTTGTAGAGATGTGGAGGTATTTTTATTTGCTTCTTGTGGAGCTTCGCGCGAAATGCATTTAGAAACTGAGCTGAGAATATCTCGAGCATTTCCATGATGTTCAAATAATGATAGAGCGAGCATATACTAGTATGCATATATGAAATTCTTCCAACGGCCATCCTAAAAAGTCCATTCCATGAGAGTTTTTGAAATGAATTCAGAATCGCACGTTGCAGTCGTGCCATCTGGGCTAAGTTACACGTTCAAGACATGAGCGACCTGAAAATACAGTGTCGAGTGGGGTGCGTAGCGAAACTGACGTACCTAACCAAAAACATAAC
>JAUJYS010001672.1:0-16685 GCA_033995665.1 Melogona broelemanni | reverse complement strand
GGGGTCGAAGCGACCTCTATTCAGAACACTATTCAGAACAATATATAGTGCAAAATAGTTTGTCTAAGCTCGAAATAATCGAAGTACTGTCGAAGACAAACGTCTCCTTTTAAACGGTGTTAATCCCTGAAATCGCGACTGACAATTACAATTAAAGAGGCGGCATCGTGAAAAAGGGAGAAGAAACATAACCCGGAAGGGCGGGAGTGAATTTGATGGGAGAAGGTAAGATCGTTGCGGAACCTCTTTCGGCACAGGCATAAAGGGGAACAATGAAAACCAGGAAATAACGGGATGCCATGACACGATTTTGCAGTGAACGACACACAAAACAATAGTGATGCACTCTGGTGAGCATCACCAAATCCTTACGAAATTGAAATAGGGAACAAGGTCCGGAACAGCGCCGGAAAAAAATAGACGAACGGAGTTTGGCAAACTCTCGTATATATTTTTTTTCAGTGAACCAACATTAAAGCATCTTTGGTGCAAAATTAAAATAAACGATAAAATCCAGGGCAGACTGTGGATAAGACGACTGAGTTGGCGAGACTCTACAGTACTGCGCAAAGCAGGAAAATCAGAACAGACCCTTCCTTGCAAAATACAAGGTAGGTTTGTGTACAACTCGAGTTTATATCTTAAGCGGAAAGTCGCATTTCCTAACCATTTGTAGATGATCCGCATGATTTATATCCACATACGATGCTTCACTTTTGATTCGATGTTTATTATTGTTGGTTCAATACAAATATAATGGTCTCGTCTCGTCTTTTTACTTAATCTTGCGCTTGGTCTCGCCCCTCGTTTTGAAAACAACCCCAGCGGTCAACCGACCGATCAATAAACGAAATTATCAGCACCAAAAAAAAAAAGAAGCTTAATTGGAGAGGAGAGGGTCAACAAAGTGTACCCACAAGTTGGGACACATTCATCCTAGGAGGCGATGCAGGTGATTTTTACTATGGCTTCGGGGCTGTTTAAGATGGACCCTTCTTCATAAAAAACCCTTCCTTCATAAAAAACCCTGCCTTCATAAAAAAACCTTTCCTTACTCCAAAAAAACTTTCATGCTCAAAGTACAATTTTTAACCCAAGCAATCAATCATATTGTACGTACCGATGGATCAGTGGGTATGGCAACATCCTACGAAGCGGACGGTCCCGCGTTCGATTCCCGGCGCAGGCTCTCGTTAATTCGATCCTGGGGCACTGGCGTCATCCCTGAGCTTCCATTAGGGAGTCCAGAGCGTAGGGGTGGATTCTGCAGCCTGGCTATTCCAGCTGCCATTCCCCATCCCTTCCCTTCCCCTTGCACATCTACATAGAAACATGAGGGTGCAGTAATCCTGTAGTGCTCTAGGCACTACGGTGATTTAATATATATATATATATATATATTGGTGGTCATTCAAAGAAATTTAAACATTTTGCGACCAAGTTTTTAATAAAAGTTACTAATACCCCTACTTTGTGTTTCAACTCTATTTTACCAGGAAATCTGTTTGAAAACTCAACATTACTTGTTGAGAATATTTTTAATTGAAGACACCAATTACCGAAACTATTATACTTTTATGAATAAACAAAGTTTAATTGTAGTGGTGCAAATAAAAAAAAAAAAAAATAAGCAGTTGGCATTTTCACTTAACTTAACTTAACAGTTGGAATTTACTCAACTACACGTGCAATGCATAAATAGAGATGAAAGCTTAGAAACTAAACTATATTATTCTTATTAACTCTATTACTTTAATATTCAGTTGTGGAAGGGCATGCATTTATATTCTCTATCCGAAACGTTGAATTCTATGTCTATTATTCTATGCGGTAGAACTTATTGGCGTGTAGTTAGTGCTACAATCCCAACAGAATGGAACCCGGGACAGTCGCGTACATGTACCTCTTTCATCATTCAGAATTTTCCCTTCCTCTCTTTGATTTGCATATCTTCCCGTTAACCCATTCATATGTAGCGGTTTGGGGGAGGTAGCTGATTTCAATATAGCCGACACAGAAGCCACACTGGTAGGTGATAAGGAGAACCGCAATTAAAGGGTCCTTGTGACTGTTTGGGGGGAAGGAGGGGTCATGCGGTACACTCGAACAAGGGCTGGTGGCTCAAAAGAAAATTAAAAGACGACCAGAAAGCGATTCGCAGCGGGCAGGCATAATTGGGTGTTAACGGTAAAACCTTTGACTTTTTCGTTAAACACCCTTTTCATATAGCGCTGGCCATATACACACGGTATATCTCTCTCGCTATATACGCACATACAGGGGTTGGACAAAATAATGGAAACCGATCCGGTTGTGCACCTTATAGAGCTGTTTCTGTTATTTTGTCCAACCCCTGTATTTGGCTGCGGCGGCGTTCTCTATAGCAATATACTAGTACTGTAGATACATAGTGGACAAATTGGGTGACCCACTTTAGTCGGCTGCCATGCTATGGAGCTATGGCGCAAACGCTTGTACGCAATCGCGGATCAGTTCTAGTCGAATGGCGACGGCATGGTATCGCAGCGCAACTAGCGGCAATTGGCATTTATTTTTTATTCAACCAAGCGATGTTCGGAAATCAAAATTCAGAAAATAACTTTTTTTTCGGGGAATTTTGGATTGGCGGTATATAAAATAACGCTTAAAAATCTCAAGCGCGAAGATTATTTTGTCTTCGGAGTTCAAAATTAAAAATGATTAAAAAAAAATACAGATAAAAAATGCTGGAATTTGATGTCAAAATATGCGCTCGATAATTTTATATTTTCAGTTGAATTTAAATATCATTATTGTATAGCTGTTTATTTTGTACCGTATATTCAGTCACACATAAAGTTTCAAGGATTTTTTTTCACATAGTTTAGTCATATTGTTGTTATGAAAATTTTATTTTTCTTCTCAAAAATGTAATTTTCAATTTTTTTAAATTAAATTACAGATAAAAACAATTGTCAAATAATACCTTTTAATTAAAAAAAAATGAAAGATTATGTATCTGAGTAAAACCGAAAAGTATTACGACCCAGTCTAAAAAAAAGGCATGCTATCATAATAAACCAACCTATGATGATAATCAGCCCATAAAAAACGTTCAGTCTAGATTTTCATACTGTATTTTAGTTTTCTTATTACAATTTGTACCCGCGAGCAGCCCCGGGTGGGGGGCCTATGGCGGGATAAACCAGTGAATTTCACATAAAACATCGCAGTTGCTACTCATGCGCGCCTAAAACATATTTGATTTTGTAAAGCTGAGCTGCTTTCAGATGTGTTCACATGCGGACATTTTCGCTCGTGTACTTTTTTATTACTTCTAACACACCCTTCTTTTTTGTTGCATTTTTATTACACCCTTCCATTCGATTTTTTTTTAAACATCTTGCTGCGGCATTAGCACGTTTGATAAATTATTTCTTAGCTACCACACTTTTTTTAATCTGGGACAATCAAATTTATATCGAGAAATTCTCCCGTGGTGCTTAAATATAGGTCATTGGCAGGCCAGAGGCTAATCACGATTAAATTAAACGCATTACGTTTTAAACTGTCATTAATAAAACTGTAGCGCAAAACGTGTAATTTCGCAGCACTAAATTGAATGTTTCAAATATTAGTTTAATTGACTAATTACGGTCATACAGCGATACACAGAGTTGAGCAAGTTCTGTTTGAAAAGTAAGTAGTTAATTTTAAAGAAAAAGTAACTCGTTCCAGTTCATTGTAAACAATTAAAAGAACTATATCCTATAACCTTTTTTTAAATAGTCATAAGTGTTTCAAACAATAAATTGCTTGAAAAAATTAAATAAGAAAATGCTTATATGCCTGTATAGCTAGAATGAATTTTACGAATAAATCATGAAGGTTGATTTATAAATAAAAAACATCAACAATTACAAAATAAGACGAATTATTATTACTATTATTATTTTGATGTGAATTAGGAATGTCAGGCAGTAAATATGTACAAGTATAATTCTATGCGACACCAAGCGGCCACCGCATAGCAATTTCTGCATGACTAACGGGTTAGCGCCTACACTTTCTCCAGCCATGAAGAAACTGGATACGCTTGTCGAGGAGAAATTTGCTTTTCTATTTTAATTTTTTTGGCAAAAAGACACGTCGTCGTTCATACTAAGTAGACGCCGTGACCTGCACTTGGGCTATATATTTATTTTTCTCACTGGGTCAAATCCCCCCCCCCGATTACGCTATAACGTTCGTAAACCATTAAGATTGCGACGCGAATACTTTTGTGGCGCCCCCCTATGGACCAAAGCAGTAATAGCTTTATTTGTTTTTTATTTCTGATCACTGTAGTGAATAGCACTAAATGAGATTGTTGTACCCCTCGTGTTGAGGGGTACATTCCAATACCCCAGGATCGAATAAACGAAAGCCTGAGCCGGGAATCGAACCCGGGACCACCCGCTCAGTAAACTGTTGCCATACCCGCTGAGCCACTGGTACGTACATGTCAATTATTAAAAAGTAAAGCTACAAGGTTCGCTTATGAGTGAGGATATTGCGTTTATTGGCTGGTAAAAAGTGTAACGTCACCTGAAAACCAGCACGATTGGCTGGCGCAGTCTTAAAAAGCTAATTATTATCTTAAAAAACAAACAATTCTAATTAGTGAATAAGTAATTTCGCTTTTTAAAGATTGGTAAATGTGCAATAAAAATATCGGCATACCATTGTTTCGAATTTAAATTTATTAGACTATTTGCGACGGCTACATTTGCGCATAAAAATATCTATAATGGCTATTAGATATTTAAACTTCACGAGAAATTCAGGTCAATATATTTTAAATGCTCAATTTAGTTCAAAATTTAGTTTGAATAAAAAAAGGTAGAAATACATCTGAACAGATTTTTTTTGTGAAATTTAGAACTTTGTCACATTGGCGTAATGTTCGTTTTTTCTTTCGTTTTCCTTTTTACCCCGCGAGGTGGCGCTTAAGCGAATTGGCTGCTCAACTTAAATCGCCCAAAAAAGATGACTAAATACGTTCAGTTATACAAAGACGTCAAACTCGGCGAAAGAAAGTAGGTTAGGAAAGTGACAAATGAAGAAAGTGGTGGCAGAAAAAAAACAGGGCCGCCAAGGGTTACGCGGTACAGTCGCTCACTAGGCCGCCGAGGAATTTATGCGAAATTTCTCTAGACCACCCACCCCCACCCTCTCCGCTGCATTCTACAGAAATTCCATTAAAATGATGGCAATAGAAATTTCTCTTCCATCACCAAAAGCGACATTTGTTAAACGACTGCGACGGAGCCGAAACCGCCAACAACAAAAAAATGTCGTTTCAATCAATTGGCGAAAATAAATCTTATTAAAGTTTTATTGGCGCCACATTCAGGTAAATAGACGCCACACATACATAAGAATGGTGAGGACAACATTTGGAGCTGTAGTGGCCACATGCGGCCCCGGCAATGTAATTTTTTTCGAAAAATTCGGTAATGTAAAAAATAGAAAGAAATGCATGAAGACAAACAATTGCAGGCATGTCCCTCATCATCGAAAAATATCAGCACATATTTGTTTTAAATTTTCTGCGATTTAACCAACAACGACGATTTAGAAATTATATTTTTTCACAATCGATGATGGTATTTGTATTTTCTAATGCTAAAAATGGCACGTGTGTAACAGTGTTTTTCTTCGAGTTTCCAGAGAGCAAAATAGCTTAAACAGCGTCGCGTTCATCCTGCAAATAATGCGCGCAGTTTTCCCTGCACAGCATCGGCTTCGACATAAAGCTCCCCCTTATAACTCGCTTTTCCCGCAAGACAGGCTTCGCTCAAAGCATTTGTTTTCCATTCACTCTTGGGACGGGATAGCGAATGGGATCATATGAGTGCGTTTCTTATATTAAAAAATATTATTTATTTCTACGGCAGAATACGACGTCGCTTTATTCGCTCATATATTCTTTATCAAATTCTTGTAGCGATGCACACAATATTCTCTTTCAAAGTGTCTGCGAAATTTATGAAACAATTTTTTTATGAATGCGACTAAAATATTCTCAAGTTTCTGTTGCCATGAAAAAGCGACGTCAAAGAACGGCAATTTTTTTATAAATGTATGGCGTGATGAAGTTTTCGATTTCTTTTTTTTTCTACTTAGTGACATCACCCTTTAATAAGGACAATATGACGTCACACTTCGTATCAAGCACATAAAGCATAGAAACAGAGTCCCAAATTTAGACGCTTCAATTTAGAGTGCAGTGCACTTAAAATTGTCCTATGAAATTAGCCTCAGCACCTTGAAAAAGGTGTCATTTTCAAGACGCTTCAGGAAACCTGAAAATTGTGGGCCAATTTGGTTGAAGCGACATCCTAAAAAATAAGACGCAAACACCTTAACCTATAAAAAAAATAATATCGCAACCGCAAGTCCATTAGAAGAGAATCGTGAATCGCTCAGCAAATATCGCCGTCTGTCGATGAGATTGTATTTGGAATATCTTTGGTATGCGGATGCCTTTAAAAAATGAACACATCCAGCAGCTTGATGCTTCCAGCTGGAAATATAGATTTACAACGCCACCAGCTACCAAAGATCTTTGAAAATCTCGAAATGTTCCCAGACGGTTGAGGTTAGCTAAAGAGAGAATAGCAGGTGACAGGAAATTACGTCACCAGGAACAGGCGAGAGATTGTTCCGCTGGCTAGACACGTGACCGCGACCCAGATGTCCGGACGGGAGACAGCCACAGCACGTGCTAGGAGTCTAAGACGACACTCAGGACGGCGGCGGCGCGGAAATAAATAAGACGCCACGGGCAAGTTGACTGTCGACGTGACAAAAGGAACGACGCAACCCTTTCTCCTTGTCAACTTCCGGCAAACTGACATTGATGCGTTTTTGAAGGGGTGTAAATTTTCGACACTTGTCAAAAATAAAACTACACCAAGAAAGAAAATATTACACGTATATTCGTTGAATCACATTCGTCCCGTCGTTGGAGTGACGTGGTGATGTCTGACGGTACAGGGTACGATTCCGGCGCGGGATATCGTTTCAACATTTAATGTTTTAGATCACTCCAAATGTCTCGAACAACATGTTAGGCAAGACAAATGTGATTTAACGATCCCAGTTATTTAAATTTACAGTTAATGGATTTATAAAATTCGTCACCGATTCCGATCTCCTGGTCTGCCTGGCTAGCCTGCACCCTGATTTGACTAAAATGTTAAGTCACCAGTATTGAATTTTGATTATAAGTTCACAATGAACAGACTGGTGCTGTGTTAGGATAATTCCATCTACTATGACAATTTGTGTTAAGACTGGGAGTCGTCTACAATTTAATGAAGATATCGCTTCAATGCTGCATCAATAGTGTACAACTTCATCGAAGATCGAAAATGTCCATCCCCAGTTTCGTTGAATAGCATCTAGTGCATTTATATTTTCATATTTCACGCGTGCGCCCTGTACAAGCCACACACACACCTTCGAGTTTCAGTAGAGGGAAAGAAATGACGCTTCATAAGCGGCAAGTACATTTCCACAATGCAACAATAAAATAATAGCTAACCCAAATACGGTTAATTCGCGTAATTGCCAAGCTATTGCTCTATGATTAGGCGCTGGCGCTTGTTTTTAACTATCAGGGTTAATCTGAGCCTCGCGAAGACCCCCTCCATGGAATTCAATGGTACATGAAATCCAACTGCAAGAGAAAGACAATTGGCTATATGTACATGTATAGTTTTCGAACGGATTAAATAATTTCTCTGCTCGCTTGAAAAGATGGATATGGTAGTGGGGATATCTGCCTTCACCCTCAAGATCCGGAAAGGGAGCTCAGGGGGAATTAGCCACCCATTAGCTTCTGCCTAGACATCGGCTATGAGGGATGTTGTCTCCAATACTCCAGGATCGAATGAACGAAAGCCTGTGAACTAGACTGAAAGCTAGAATCATTGCTCCATTCACGTGCAAACATATTTATTTTATGTAAAATAATCCATATATTTCATAATCAAATTTGTAAAAATTAATTGTGCCTACAGCTGAAGCAAAATAATAAAATTCCCTCCAGAAACCACCCAGACAAATCATATCATGAATACAAACTTACAAGGACTATGTAATCTATCAGTGGTTAAAAATATGCCCGGTCGATTAGTTTCAATTTCCGAGATAAAAAAATGCATCACGTATTTGATCCTATACGAGTAATACGACAGACACTTGTAGAAGAAAGTATCAATCAGAATGTGCGGGGACAGACGTCACAACGGCTCGCGTGAGAGTGGGTGCAACGCGATTTCCGTCGTTGAGGGTTGAACGGTGGGCTCCAATCGTTATCGATTTTTTGTTTTGTAAACAACGGATACAAGAAAGGGGAGAGAGAGAGGGTTGTGACCGTGCATGCTGAGTGGGTGGCTCTGGAAGGATGCGATAGCTACCTGCCTGTACGCATGCGTCTTTGAAATAGAAAAAAAACTGTCACGAGGTTGTATCTTTTTTATCGCTGACGTGCTTCCGGTTTAAGAGATTCACAAGCGTTAACAGTAAGGCCTATAGCAGTGTTTCCCAAACTTTTTGACTCGCGGAGCCCTTTTTAGAACCAGTTTCAATGGCGGAGCCACTTAGGACCAATGTCCTACAAGTTAATTGTGCTTATACTATTTTGTAATACCATTAAAACAACGATAAAACCCAGGACAAGATATTGATCTGCTTCACGAATGATGTTAAGGGACATGCTTATGATCATTCGTGATATATATGTGTAAAACTCGAGTTTGTAATACCATATTCATACCAGATCAGTTTAGCTAATGTTTTAAAAGTTGTTTCCAAAACGAATTGATCGATTTCAATTAATTAATGTAATTTAAAAAATGATAATATCTAAATCAATATTTTTTTTTGCATAATTTGTTCAAGAAAAATTTCAGCGATTTAAAATGAATATAATTAAATTACTTCTTCTAAATGAATTTATTAAGATTAATGTTATTCAATCTAATCATGTTTAGGAGGTCTCCCATGCCGTATGTTGCCCCCCCCCTCCACCACACAACCAAAAAAACCCAACACGATAAAAAAAAACTTATCTTTACACATTAAGCCTAGCGAAGAGAGAAAGAGAGAGAGGCAAAAAATGTGACCCACATATCCCGTTATCAATTCTGACAAACAAAAAATTCCCTCCAAATCTCTCTGTGTTTATTTACACGTTCTCAGTAGTACACGAGTCTAGTTGGCGCACATTTCTTTTTCGTTTTTTTTTTTACTCGTACGTAAACATCTGCTATTAAACCGCACTTGAAATCGTTAAGCTCGATGACGTCATTAATATATTTTTCTTCTTATAAATTTCGGTTGCTCTCGTCAATTAAATATAGCCACTACTATTCTAATGCGATAACGAATTTTAAAGTATTTTGTCAGTCCTGATGGATTCGTTCCTTCACCTATCCTAGATACACGTACTTGAACTCGGGGTGCGTTTAAGCATTTTCTTGCCCCTAGAAAAAGTAGCTTTCTTGCAACTTTTTCCATACCGGCGTTGTCGAATGATATTCAGGACAGCACCTGAAATCTCGGAAGTCCAATCTACCCATATTTCAAGTACAATTGAAATAAACATGAAAATTGTAAACAAATCTACTACAAATAACCACAAGCATGGGCCTTAACATAATCCGTAATGCAGATCAATATACAGCAACAAAATGTTGTCATGAAAAATCAAAGAACAACGATAAACCCAGACAAATGAAATACATGTATATTGAGCACGCTCACACAAAGAGGGCTTCGACAAGGGTATAGAGGACACAATAAAATAAAATAGGAAAACATTGACAACAAGCGAGTTAAGACAGAAATAATCACAGAATATTCAACTGTTTCGAAGTTTCGATTATTTCTTTAAGTGAACTGACGTCATTTGTCTTAGATAATCGAAGCAACTCGAGTTTAACAGCTTAGAAAACTAGCTCCGTTACAAGGTCAGTAAGTAGCACCAAAGCGAAAAAGATCGAGATAACCCGGCTTAAGGTTAAACTTGAGATTATCGCGCTGGAGAGATGATGTAACGACAAAAAAGTGTTGAGATGCCCCCTCCCCCTCCCCTCCCCTCTCTTAGATCGTGATTAAACAGTGGAGAAAATGCTAATCTTGACAGCGAAGAAAACAACACTGCGATTAGCTTAAACGACGATGAAATAAAAATAAATGCTTGGCTCCTAGAGCACAGGGTCACTCACTCACACGCCAAGAGTGTTATTGTTACTCGTAGAGATACCGGTATATAACTTTCGTGCAACTTGTCAGGCACGAAACAGAAAATCAGTGTTGGGTAGGAACGGAACATTTCCGTTCCTAGGAACTGGTTTCTTTTTGAGGAACTTATGGACGCCTAGGTTCCTTTTATTTATGTAGGAACTGGAACGGGAACTGGTTCCCTTTTTCTCCCCAAATCATACACTTTTTCAAAAGTTCGTATAAGTTGATCGTCAAGTAAAGTTCCAATGCTAAGAATTACTTGATAGACGCATATGTGTTTTTCAAACTTGCACTGCTTGCTTGCTAGGAGACTCAAAAGAAATGTTTCGAGTTACATAGTTTAACATGCAAAAACAAAAACAAAAAATTAGAAAGATGAAGATATACCACTCTGCCTTTAACCGCCTCAAATTATTGAAATTCCAAATGAACTCAGAAATTCCACCATCCCCACTTTAACAAAATTAAAAGTTGTCGAACAAGCTCAATTCTGGTATCGGATATGGGGAGGAATCGGCCACGAATCTATTTTTGGCAGCACAATATGACGTCACCACCGTTCGAGTATCATTTGAGGCAAGCACGCATACACACACACAAAGAGCGAACGAGGTTAAATTTCGGAAAAAAATGGATCACGGTGACATCGATATGGCGGCACCGCGGCACTCCGCGCGATATTATTAATGATAATGCGCGTGGCCAGCGCAAGCACCACCACCACCACCAAAAACTACCCTCCGATAGCGCACACGCGCGTATACGATAAAGCGATGTTTACACGATACAGCATTTGCCACGCGAAATGCGAACGAATGTATAGACTGCCCTGCAACCAGATGGAGCTATTGTTTTGATGTACGTGATCGTTTCGAATTAACTAAATTAGTGTAACCGCCAATAAAATTAAGAGTTTGACATGTTTTATCCGAATTTATTTCATCGTCTTGACCACACTTGAATCTGGTTTGTACAGTACACATTTATTCACTGCACTAAATTAAAGGAAAAAAAACTGAAGCCCCCTTGCAAGTAAAATCGCCGGGCGCGACGTTTTGAAATTCAAAAAATATTTTTTTTAAAATCAGGCAACCACAGTTTTTGGATGAAAAGGACGTACAGGATGGACAGGAAGGATGAACAGATCCCACGTATTTATTTCCATTCCAAAGGAAAGTAATAATTTGTCGCCCCGA
Source organism: Melogona broelemanni (assembly GCA_033995665.1). Lineage (NCBI taxonomy): Eukaryota > Metazoa > Arthropoda > Diplopoda > Chordeumatida > Chordeumatidae > Melogona > Melogona broelemanni. Next base: position 5,211 of record JAUJYS010001672.1, on the reverse strand, counting down.
AAAAAATCCGGAGGTCTCTGCCAGGAATTGAACCCGCGATCACAGGCTTACCAGGCGAGCACGCCAACCACTAAGCCACCGAGTGTTGGTTTAATCATAGAAATTATGTGCGGTCCCATACAGTACACATGTTTACAAAATGCACATGCACAAGTGCTGTATTACATTAGTCTATCTGCAAGACCACCCGCAAATGTGGAACAAACCCGAGGGGTGGAGGGAAGGAGTGAGAGCTGTATTGTTTTCTCGTGTTTCGACACGATATTTAGTTAGCACATCATCATTAATATGCGAGTTATAGGGTTGCAAACAATTACTGTCACAATCCGATTCAACTGTATCGTATACACAACATAATCTGGCGTATGGAGAGAGACGTGAGCGATGCTCAGCCGAGCGTGTCTGAGGTAGGTTAGTGAAATGTGGAACGCTGGTAGACCGTAGGCCACCCGCGGGTCTCAAACCAGGGAGAGAGGCGGGCCACTCTCACCCCCTCCTCCTCCCCGTCCCCAAATTCCCAGGGCAGCATATGCTCTCAAACCCCGCTTCAATCAATAGTAGGCGAACAAACTGAATGTTCTGCGACGAGTCAAACTGGAATTTAATTTGAGCACATTTCAGATACAAATTAAATTGCCGAGCAACTAGTGCTGTACAGTTTGCGAAAATATATACAGAGGTACTGCGTGGCCTAGTCTGCGCAAAGTACAGCATAGTAATCGAAGTTCATGAGCACGAGAAAAAAAACTAACAAACATACAGTAGGATGCACATAAGTTGAATCACCGAACCGGAACGATGCAGATGAACAAGATTGCAATTAAATATGCAAAATGATAAATACGCGTTAATGTGAAATACAAAACGCGAAAATTTCATTTGTCGGATGATTAAATAAAAGCAAATGGTTACTTAAGACCGCGGAGTGGAGTTAAATATATTTAGTCGGCGGATTGCGCCTTCTGGGACGGATGGGTTAACGGTGGCCATTTTTTTCTGACTTTCTCACTATACGTTAATAGTAGAAGCAATCATTTTAATTAGTTCTAGTGGACAGTAGTAACATTAGACTATTAAAGTAAAAATAATGGGCGCCGTGCCCACAGATTATGAAGTTCGCACAATTATTATTGACAAGCATAACGATAAATCAACACTAAATACAGCCTAAATATGATAGCGATTTTTGGCGCTTTGAAACGGAAACATTGGTAGTAACTACAGTTCAAATAAATTAGAACCCAAGTTTTTGTTGATGCCTACATTACAGGCATTCCTGTCTGCTAAAATTTTCGTTAATTGAACTTGGCTAAAGCTACTAGAGAGATAGCTCAAAATATATCGCAATAGTTAATTTATTTTGATAAACCGAGAGCCCGTGCTACCTGCATCACTTCTTCATAAAAAACACAATGCGTTTCACACGGATATTCCAATGCAAGCAAACCTGCAACTAATTCCACGTATTTACACAAAATTTTCCCACCATATATCACGTTCAATCGGACACAAACAGCTGCATGTTTGGGTGGGGGAAGGGGGAAAGGTTTGCATACGTAGAGGAAGCCCACAAATCACCTTTTAGCGGTCAACAATACGAAAAAATGTCAGTGCGTTGTATAGTCAGCCAATCAAGGAACAGCCGCCAATTACATTATATGTTCGCCAGATGCAAGCCTTTTTCTTTCTGCGGTTTCACCATTGTTTCGCACAGACCTAGATCCGAGATACGGTTCCAGTTTTTTTTTTTGTTTTTAACACTTTGATTTATTAGTGAATGGCAATGAGGGTTTAATCTGTTTTCCAAAGAAATCGATAATCAGTGGTACGTGGTGATTGCGGTTACCACCACCACCTCGTGTCCAACTCTTTCGACCAACCTAATTGCAACGAGATACAACGGTAGAGGGCGCGAATGAAATAAAATTACTGGTGGTATAAAAGTGACCACAGCATTTGTGTATCAAAAGTCTGATTTCTAAATTTCTGTCATGACAAAAAATATAATTTTTCGACTGCGATTATGACTTAAGAGTTTATGAGCATAGAAACAAAATAAATCAAGAGATGCACAAGGCAAATCGTAGAACCGTAACGTCGCAGTCTAATTATCTGACTCTACAATGTGTTCTGACTTAAATAATTTCATTATTTTGTGCGAGTTTGATTTAAATTCATGGTAACGTTTTAAGAAACTACATGTATTTTTCGGCGATAATGGAACAGACAATTTTTATTTTTAATTACTAGAGCAGTAATGAATAATGTATTTTTTCCCCGAAATTATTTACAGCAAAATTGAGGCAGTTTCTTGCACATATTTTAACATCTCATCAAATCTTACGGCTTAATTATTATTTTTTTTTTTAAATTTTAATTTCACTCTGCCATCATCAATAGTGTAATCAATTTTGGTACATTATCACACCACCCAATCTCCCCACTTCCAAAATCCCGAACTACTTCTATCATCACCACTCTTGCAACCGGATTGCGTCACAGTAACACCCCCGAAATCGGTGTACTACATGTAAAAATAAACACGAAATCAACTTTGCGACAGACACGCAAGACATAACTGCCGTCAAACCCTCGTCAAAAGCAACGTTGAAGCACGTTTAGGGTGTTTTGAGAACCGGGTAGAGGCATTCCGTAGTTCGTTGTGCCTAAATCTCGTGTTGCCTAACTGGTGGCGCCAAATATGGAGAAGCGGCCAAGGCTAGCCAGTTCCCAGTTTTACTATAACTTTGTAATGGCAAAAATGCAATCGATTTTTTTTCTCTACAGTATTATTATTATCCTGCAGCACTTTTCTCTCCCCCCCCTGCATCTATAATTATACGACCACATAACACACTGTAGCAAAATATGTCGAAACATTAACTACGTATAGTGGGGGTAAGGAACAGGAGTGACCATGCTCCCTTGGCCCCAAACCCCCTTCCGCTCCCTTCCAAACTGGCAAAGTCTGTATTCGGAAATTAGTTCAACACTGCCGCCCTGCCCCCACCACCATTTCCTAATCATTGATCTAAAAATGCTCCAATGTATTTCATCAAACCTGAAGTTTCAAATACATGTATATTACGTTATTTATATTCTTGTATTTTTTGTTATTTAATCTGCATCCTGATACTGGTATTCTGTATTCCGTATACTGAATCTTTATCTGTATTATGTATACTAAATTATTTATTTGTTAAGAAATGAGAGGTTAAAAAATATATAGAAGTACCGGTAGTCATATCTTCCAAATGGAAAACTGAACGATCCCTAGAACAATAGCACAGCGCCGATACGATACCATATGGAGCCCCAATTAATAGTCAAATTTCGAGTTAACAAGTATCGGCTAAAGTGCTAGGAGAAAAATAAGCGACATTCTCCGCCACCTTACGATATACAACGAAGTAAAACTGAGGGGCTCGGACACATGGTCACACGAGGATTTCTGTACGTGCATGCTTTTGATTACAAAATGACCAAAATAATTTATTCGAGCAGACCCGCCATCCAATTCATATGCACGGAGCCTTCATGCGTTGCGCTTTTTTATTAGTTAAGGTAGAGAGGGTCGGGGGAAAAGTGATTGCGCAAGGACAGGAGACTACATACGCACCCGGACAACAAACACACATCTAGTTTGTCACCTAGATTTTGACTAATGAATAGCCGTATAAAACGCGAAGTAGTGTTATGAGTCACGCGCTACAAACTATTTAATCCAGACTCGTGTAAATGGTGAAGCGGCGACATTGGCACATAACGGACTTTCGATCAATAGGGAATCAATTGCTACATAAGGCAACATCCCAAATACGAATTGAATTGGGTGTCTTGGCTTAATTTGCATTAGAAATATTTGCACGGGAAACGATTTAGAAAAACATGGAAATAAAATGATGATGGGAAACTAACCATACGACATTTTTGAAAACTTATCCGATTTAATTGGCTGAATGTTAGAAGAGTACCGAAAACTAGGTGTGAAATTTGCTGTTAATTAAATTACTAATTCATGCTCTTGACAGCTCTCCATATTTTCTAGAAGACCTGCACAAAAATATTGTAAGCGAAGAATAAAAGATTTTTTTTAAACTGAAATGTGAACAAATTTTTACACAATTTTATCTTGAATAAAAAAAGTCTTTATTTTTACTTTTTATTTCATTGTAACTTCCACTCAATTAACCAATACCAAATATATTTTTTTTAATTATATAGCCCCGGATCTCATAAACACAACGAGCGAAAATGCAGTATTTCTTTAATTAATTGTGCCAATGACTAAGCAATTTCCCTCTCTGCATTGAATATTCACCGAATTAAATGGAAATCTGATATGCCCGCGATTTTTCGCTGAACTTGGATATGGCGATTGTGCACGTCTGGAAATGAACTTGAAAATGGGGGCGTTTGTAAAATTACGCCACCAAAAACGATGCCATTCCGAATGAGCAGTTTTACGACACAGCCAAGGGGGTCGACAATGGCAATTGCGAGATTGGTGAATATTAATTAGGACGATATTGAAAATTTGCAACAAAAAAAGGCATTTGACTTTTATTATAGATGCGAAAGCGGTCATACATGTCCACGGTGGCATATTCACAGCTATTTGGAGCAGTACTAGCCAGAGAAAGCAACACAGAGACTGCGTAACAAACGGGTCGATATTTATGGGGGCCAATTTCCCAACGGACGTTCGGTCAGGCTCCAGATACGGTCGCATGCAGGCGGGAATTTGTCGCGTTTCGGTAGACAAAAATTCAATGGCGCGACTGTGGTCCAGTATTTTGCGACATCGAAATCAAAAAATAAATATTGGTGTACCACCGAACGGGACACACATGAGATAGGACGAAACGAATAATGGTATCGTGGACATGATGATGACATACAAGTGATAGTGTGGAGCCTCACAAAGGAAAATAAAAATGATTTCGCTTTTTAAAACTGTACTCTAGAGGTACACGTAAATTATTCATGTTTTTTTTACGAATGGTACATTCATGCTCGTTGATACGAAGGTAGAATCTAAAATCTTGATGAAATATTGTCACAGTCTACTAAGCGGGTGGTCCCGGGTTCGATTCTCGGCGCAGGTTTTCGTTTATTCGATTCTGTGGTATTAGAATGTGCCCCTCACACATTGCCACAGCGACACGAGGGGTACAATAACCTCCTGTAGTGCTATTCACTACAGTGATC
>JAUJYS010001671.1:0-16687 GCA_033995665.1 Melogona broelemanni | reverse complement strand
CTAGTTGCTGTACTCTTGCTGCAATTTACGCGCTTCAGCTGCATTCGCCGCGATTATTCGCCTAGTGAAATACCGCCATTATTCTCTAAATGTTCGCTTGAACAATCTTTCGTCATAATTCTGATTATTCTGTTTTAATTCTGTTAATTCTGTTTTAATTCTGTTTTAATTATGTTTTAATTCTGTTTTAATTCTGATTTAATCGAGTCCTTAATACGAACGTACCACTCACTACCTTTGCTATTGCGATTGAACAAGTAATGCAATTTTCCGGTCAGGAAACCAACACGTGACAAACCAATCAAAATAAAACAACCAATGGTTTCTTCAAAATGTAAACATTTATAGATAACAAACAAATCAATAACTGATTGGATGAACCCTCTTTCTTAAGAGCGTGAATATTTTTTGCTCATACAAAATTTTAAGATGTCTAAAGACATTTTTTTTTCAAAAAATACATCACGATCCTTGTAAACGTTAAATGTAATGATATTTGAAAATATTTTTTTCTATTTCGAAACAAACATAAAAGCACCACTGTTGATGGTATTTTATCATGCGATTGATTGTACGCCGTAGTTAAATCCCCTTTCCCTCTTTCCTGCTATCATCTATTCGTTTATTTTTTGTTTCTGTAAAAATAATTCACTGGTACACTCTATGGAAGTTAACGCAGGTGATTTTCCCTGAAATTTCTGTCTACATGAATTCTTCGCTCATCATGCACCAAACGATATTAATATCCATGTTGACTATTAATTTATCGATTAACCGTGATTTGCACAAATCTCCTCTTCATCAGTTTATAATATTTTCTTCCTTGGTAACTGCTGTATGAATGCAACTATGTACGAGTGTGATTGACATGGAATGTGGTCAGATGCCATCAAGGAAGGACATGAAACATATAATAAACGTACATTTTCTATATCCTGTTGATCAAGATTTTTTGTTGTCTAAAATTTTGTGTTGCACGTTGCCCTGCGTAAAAGAAAATCATTCACACAACCCTTTAATGGTTGGAATTAATTGTGGAAGTCCCAGAATTGATATTTTATATTTATCTTTTTGGCTGCATCAAAAACAAACTCCTTTCCCAAACGGATTGCAAGGGAGAGGATTACGTAAATGTAAAAAGATATTTTGGGGACAAATAATAACATTTTTTCAAAAGCATGATGGATACCAGAGAATTTTGCGAAAGTCGCATAAGAAAAGACATTCGAATAATCCTCTCTCTTCTAATCCATGCTTTTTTTGCGCTTCCCATTGCAGACCTCAATTAAATTCCCTTCTGGTCCTATCCCAGACGTTTGGTGGAAGTGAAACGATGGCGGCAAAGTTGCGGCAAAGTTAAAAATTCCCATTGGCCAATGAGAAACCGGAGCATGGATTGGAGCAATCTTGGCTTGAAGGATTGAAGCTAGCATGGAGTGAAGGCAGGAATGTTACCCTCGTAGAAAGTGTTGGTTATGGATTGTGTGCGGGCATGGCTGTGTACGACTGCTGGATATTTGACATGTGGTTTTTGCTGTATAAAGTATATGTGCGTCAGGGACGCACCCAGGAAAGAGGAACTGAGGGAAATAGACTGCAGGCCAGTTATATTTTCTCTTGTTCTTTATCTTTAATTTCATAATACATCTGGGGACAATTTATCGTCATCTAATTCGTTCAGTTCCGTAATCTTATTACGATATTATTTTATTACGCTTCTAAATCAAATTTAATTTAAATTAATATATTTTAATTGATTTTATCAATTGGATGATAAAATCAAAGCGCTTGCAAGGAATGTTCCAAAACCAAAAAGTATCGATTAACTTATTCGATTAACTTAACATCGATTAACTATTTTTTTTTTAAATAACGTTGGGTTATATAAATAACATCAATTAATGTGACACGTATTTGTAGTGATTATTACCTCATTATAATTTATTAAAATGCCTTCCTGGGTGCGTCACTGACGAATGATGATCGCCATGAGATTTCAAGGTCGATGCCTCTTCGTTCTTATAGCAATTAGGTCGTCTTTCGTCAGACAACCGACGTAGACTGGCGCTATGAGAGTGAATTGTCGTCGACTTCGTACATGCATGCATGCGAGGACCGCTTAGGCGAGCATGCGCTGTGTCGCGTTTCAGCAATATTTTCTATATTTCAAATAGTTAATTACAACTGTTTTTCATCCCCGAAATACAATCATTTAATTTATTGAGAAAATTTTGCTATTCGAAGTGCTTGCCATATTTACACACTGCATGCTGCGCTAAACATAAACGAAAAATGTTTGAAAAAAAAGTTTAAAGTTAACAGCATCATGTTGGAGATCTATAAAATGGAAACAGACGCAAGAAATCATTGAAATGAAATAACTGTGTATAATGTGTAACGTCATATGGTTACGAAGTGAGCAACGTATGGTGACATGTGTTGAACAGCATAATTAAAACAGCTGCAATTCCAATTTTGCATGCTGCATGAAAAAAAAATGATAATTAAGATTTGAAAATGACACGTAAAATGATGGTGATTAACTTGTTACAATAAAATGCCAAATACCTTCATTATCATTTGCATCAACAGGCATTTTTATGAATTTCCGCATTTACGATAAGAAAAAGACACGTAAGATTTATTTTTGAGGTTGCATTAGCACGAGAAACTATGAACGACTAAAACCGAAAATATGAATATTTATTTAATAAAAAATCATTGAATAATTCCGATTTGATGCACGTGTTTATGAATATGTTAAGAAATGGGAACTTGGTGAAAGCATGCATGAATTTACTCGCTTTTATAATTCTGGAAAGGTTCATAATAATCTAATTTGAATTTCAGGAACTCCGATGTAATATTACTCCGATTAATCAGTATGATCATACTCATTAAGTGGAGGAGTTCATTTCAGTTTAAATTTTACTTAATTTAATTTTCTTTATCAGCATTTTATTTGCAGCTTGGTTTTTTAACAGTTTATAAAAATGCTCAAAAAATTGATAGTGCCACCTCCTACGTACTAAAAAGATTTGTTATTAATGGAAAATGACCTAACACTGAATAATTAGTCATGAAAGGCGCCCAGCATTCCTCCTGCATATCGTGTCTAAAATCACATCGATTATGGTTTTTATCGTTAATCATTTAAATATTCTGTTTTTGCGTTACTTTCATCAAAATGTTAAATAATGTAGTATTTCAGCGATTTTTAAATTTTAGTCATTTTCATGGGATTTCCGTAGACATTTTACGGTGCTCTGCAGTGAGAACACTTTGTAAGGGGCAGCATTTGGGTTTGAAAGAATTGTAAGCTAGCAAAAGTTTGCTTGGCAGCAATCTTTCTCGTTCTTCCTTTCCACCTATCCGCAGACCCAATCCTTTCCTATCCCACCTTTAATTAAATCCTTTAATTAAATCATTCCTATTATCTAACCTTACCTTTTAAAATTAAATAATCCCTTCCCAAAGTATTCGCGCACAAACAAGTGACCAGAACTCTCAAATTGGTGAACTGGCCGAAGGTCAGTGAGGGACAATTTTGCGTTGATCGGGCTAATATCCAATCAGAAGAAATCGATGCTCGCGCCGCGAGTGTTAGGTGTAAGAAACACTCATTATCGACGAACTTGCCGAGCTGACCTCTCGTCACTCTCAATTTTGTCGCCTGTCGAGCTGGTTACTCTGTTTGCAGCAGTTTCTGCTGCCACCGGAAAAAGTTGTTGTTTCAACTGACCGCATGGCCGCCGGAGAAAAGTTCGCGCTGCTATTTTCTCGCGAATAAATTTTAAGCCAAGTCGGATGGCCAGTTATTAAAAATAACGCGTTCCAATTCCTGTGGTGACCTGGTGGTTGCCAAATCTCGTCTGGATATCCCGGACAATATCTGGATGCGTTTGGCTTATGACGGATCGTCGCCAATCCACCCGACTATGTGCTGTTAGCACTTGGCTGCCATTTCTTCACCACCCGAGCAACATGCTGTGCTGAATCGTCCGAGACGAAATCGTCGGTGCCGTGGTCGGTGGCTGGGGACGAATAGCCGCTGGATGGTAACTTTTGGTCGTCGATCCAGGTAGTGTGGTGAACAAAACAATAAAACGCGAAAGGCCAGATCATTCGCGCGTGCGCAATTTAATTTTTTTTTAGCTCAATTTATCAAAAATAATTTGAATGAGAAGAAAAAGACGGACAATACTGAACTTTATAGAAATAAGTTAAAATGCAATATTGTCGTCAGATTGTTAATAAATTGAGATAATTTCTATGTTTGTTTGGAAGTTCTGAGCAGATTCAATTGTTTATCATATAAATAAATTCAGGTGGTAATTTTTGCAAATTGGTTTTCACCCTTCTTTCCTCTGAATATTGTTGCTAATCATCATTTGCGGCACCAGACCAGGGCGGTGATTTCTCTTAATCAGAGACATCACAGAATCCATGCTATGTGGTGCGAACACTTAATGAGGGGCAGCACTTGCTAAAACGTTACTTGCTTCTGTTGCTAAACAGCAATCTAGTAAAACCCAGGAGTAATAAGTGATTTACACGTGTATGTACGGCCAACAGCAGAGAGCAGATCCTGTCGTCCTGTCGAAGTAACTACCGGTACTGTAGTTTTATGCGAATATATTTTCGTATTTAATATAACTTTGGTCAGTATCACTCAATTAATATTCGTATTCACCAAACACCACACGAATCAAATTATTACAAATAAAAACAAATTACTTTCTGTATTTTGAAATAGATTATTTATTATATACAAACATCTTAAAAAAAAACGTAAACACCGATCCCAAGAAATACTCATTTAACACGGGACATATTTGTCCATACTTTTGTCATGCACAGGTTCAAAAACAATGTTTTGCTCGAGATCTGAAATACTATTTATTCCCGGGTCTGAGCGTAAAGAGGATCCGGTGGAAACGTAATTGGCTGCAAAAGTCTTCCAAAAAATTGGCGATACTAGATTCCTTCTCGGAACGCTTGCCATTAAAGACGATGACCAACGACATCCTCGATTCCACTCGCTCGATCAGGTACGTACAGTCCTTTTGCTACGCAGAGGAAAAGGAAATAAAATGTTAGAACGAATGCTAAAAATATCGTTATTCAGTTTATAAAACAAAAACAAATCCAGTTTGGAAACACCAAGATGCCATAATTGTAGTCAACCCATGAATGCCAGTAAAAAAATATTTTTACTAAACAGGTTTACTCACTCTGTCAAACAAGCAGACTACTCGATCCAGTGTATTGAGTTCCGCTGATCGGTCTTCCATGGTCATGATAATGCTCGGCCAGTGTCCAGCTGGTTTCTCCTATGATTTCCCAAAATAAATTTTAATTTTGAATTCAAAGTCAGGTTATTTCAAAATTTACTCATTAAACGCGACATGGAAATTCGCCGATTGTAAACTTTAACGAATCGGCCCAGTTGGAGAGCACTTGTTCATGGCGTCACCAGGAATCGGAAACGACTCGACGAATCATAACAACAACAACAAACTTTAACGTCACAAATCAGGTTTTCAGTTTTCAGAATACGTACACCTGGATAGCAGAGAACAGCCGGAAAGCTATCTAGCCCGCTTGGCGCCTCGGTGACTTTGTCGGGATGGTGGTAGCCGTGCCCCTGGTAGCGGTCGCAGCCTCGGGTGTCGAAGACTAAAGCCACGCAGACGGCATCGGTTTTACGTTGGAACGTCAAAAGCCTAAATGTAAAAAAAATCCCAATGCACAAGATATTAGTGTAATCGAGTCTCTTTTCATTTAGTTAGTTTAGATACAACGTCGCTTACCTTACCTATGAAAAATGTCATTTGGTACTTTCGAGCACAGATTTTTCATTTCCTGAATGTTCGTTTGCTTGCCAAGGATCTCGTGAAAATACAGTGTAAACTGAAAGGAGGAAACCGAAAAGTTGAAATATTTTTTTAGAAACAAAGATTAAAAAATATAGCTAAAATGTATATTAAAAAACATTTATAATAGATTCATTACGGGAAAAGGGAATCATTACGCACTAAAGGAAACTTCAAAACCTGACTTCAGAAAATACGTATTTTGTATTCGGATTACCTTTGACATGAGAAATCCCTTTAACTTGACGAGCCACTGATAAACGAGTGGAAGTTGAGTTGGTTTTAGAAATCCAGGGCTAAAAGACAGTCGCCGATTCTATAAAAAAAAAATATAATTGTAAAATAAATATAAGCTAGTTAAAAACAAATTTATAAATCTAAAATATTATAAAATTGAATTAATACACGCTAATACCTCTCGCTGCTGAGCCAAGGCACCCCAGGACGTCAGTTTAATGTGAGCCGAATGCAAGTGCAATAGAGTGGGATAGAAATTCCACTGTTGTAACTCAATTTGGGCAGTCAGCAGTTCCACCAAGGCTTCAGATTCGAAGCTATCAATACAAGAATAAGAAAAAAAGATATCAGTTTCACTCGCGATTCTAACAGCCATAAAAATAACCTAATTATTCAGAAAACTGACCTGAAACATGTCTTAAGGTGGTTTAGAAACGGGTGGTGCAAATTGCAATGACTATTCTTGATTGTAGGATCGAGTTGGCTCAGTAATTCTTCACAGCTGCCGGTACGCGAGGCGCCCATATGAAACATCTTTTCATATCTGAGGGCAAATTTGTTAGGAAAATTCCAACAAGAGCAAAAAGATTCCATAATGACCTCAACAAGAAATTCATTTTCGGATTTTTAATATAATTAAATACGTGAATATTGCATCCGAAATTTCATTTTAAGCTCGTAAAATATTTTTAATCATTTTCAAATTATCCGTAGTTTTTTCTCAGTAAAACAGAATAAATAAAAATAATTTAATTGCGTCAATGTTCCTAAATTAACATGTTTCAACTACAGTGTCAACGTACAATGTCGTTCAATGTCAGTGTACAATGGAACGTCGATGGAAAAAGGATACAAGTCAATCAGTTCCAATCTATAAGTAACAAAATGGACCAGCTGACCGCTCAGATGACCCAGCAGTTTTTCGAACGATTCTCCGGGCGTTATCTTTCCCCAGTCCTCGATTTTTCTGAGATCGGTTCGAAGCTGCTCGTACCATGATTTCAACGAGTTCTACGAGGAGGATGTCAATTTAAATATGGCAAAGAAAAAAAATCATGTTATTACCATCATTTCTATATTGTGGCGAAGAGTATATCTTACGTCTTTGCGCAGGAATCCTTTGGCGGCCAGAAAACTGAATGACATGTACGATTTTTCGACCAGGGCCAACTGTGCCAACACGGACAGGGTGGAATTCCATACTGAGCCCACTTGCGATTTGGTGGGTTCCTTTTCTTTTTCCTGTTCAGGAATACAGTGTCGAAAACATCAGGAAAAATTTACAAGACCAGCATATGGCATTTCCCTTTTATTATTGAGCCGTGTGTTACTACTGACATGGTGAATTGATCGGTTAATACACTGTAGCAGAGATGCACTAAAAATTCTAGGGGATATGTTGTGCTTGGTAACGCGACAACGGCCCCGTAACGACATGGTTACATGCTCATAGTAGTCACATGGTTTGAAACCTGGAGTCTTCGTCCCCAATATGGAACAAGTCTGAGGCAAAACAATGATACGTGGCCTTGTTCCCCATCCTTAAACGTTCTCCTGGCCCTTGATTGAGAATTAACCTCAGGGTCCCAGAACCAAAGTAACATTAGTGTTTTAGGGAACAAGATGCTCACCGCCAACTCTTTGGCTTTGTCATAACTAAACTGTGACAGGGACAAAAAGAACGTCTCCAGGAAACCTTGCTCCCGCGACATAGAACATGCTGCCACCGAATCCTGCATGTCGAATTTCGAGTTTAACGAAGAAAACGTGGGGTCAAAACTTGATTAAACCAACAAGCCTCCTTCAAAATTAAGAATTTCAGATTCACTTTCACGATTTCGTCGCTAGATGGAGTCACGATCGCCATAGTGTTTTTGCAAAACCAGTACCCAGCCAAAGAGTTTGCTATGATAGAATACGGATGTACTAGATAATTATGTGATTTCAATGGCGCATGGCAAAATGTCGTTCACCGACAACCAATGAATGACATTAATTTCGGAGAATTTATTTATCGACAAAAAAATGAGGCGAAAAATGCAAAATGTTGAATTGCTGCGTTTTCGTTTCAGACTACCAAATCATAAATTAGTGAATTAAAATATACATAAAAAAAAGCGACAGTAGGCACTGCGTCGATGCACGGCTGAGTCAGCTTTAAGTTTAATGAAAATTAAAGAAACAAGAAAGTTGATTTATTGCACGACTGATGAAGTTTCGCCATCGTTCTGTCTCCCGATATTTATGTATTTATTAAGTATGTATAACGTAGTCAAATCAATATTCAATAATTCGTCAAATATTTTCTTATCTGTACAGAACCGACGGATTAAGAGAGTTGACTATGTATTTCACTATGTAATTTATGTTATACAATCGGTTGATTTTCAATTGCGTTTCTTATAGATTTTTAAAATGTTTTTCTTCGTAGTTTTTATTTTTCAAAAGGTTTGTTTAATTTTCAAAAAGGGGGTAAGAGAAATCATAGTCACCATCTATTAAATTTGTTCTTACGAAAATAATAAGTTAAAAAACATTTCGCTTTATCGCACTCGCAGAGGCAATAAGCACAAATTCTCAAAAGTAATAACACTCGTTTAAACGAATTTATTCAAGTAAAAATATTACTTGATATTTTACCTTGCAAATTGTTTTCCAAAATTGCGACTTTTAATTTGGTGTTAAGAAAACCAAAGAACCATCCATAAAAAATGTTCGATATAATTTGTTAAATGTAATACTAAATCGACACATTCATTTGAAAAGTGAAAACGTAACGCCAATTCCAGCGCATCAATTTCTTCCGAAGGGGGACCATTTGCGTTTGTTTGCCTCACGACAGAACCTCGCGTAAATCCACCTCAACCTCTTTCCGTGACCTCCGCGTAGGTGTCGCCTGTGCCCTTTGCGCGCGTCCGTGGCCCCGCCACCAAGGTCGCCGGGCGAATAGACACATTCAATTCTGTTTGTCCAGCCATAACCCGGACTCCCCTCCTCCCCCCGGGCCACCAAAGTGGTGGTAACTTACGTGAGCTGCGTTCCAAAAACTGAAATCCCGTATCGTACACACACTAGCGCGACAATAGATGAACATGTGCGCATTACTGGTACACAATTGATCCCACTGTCACAAGTAGAAAAAAATCAAAAGCCAAATCAAAAATCAAAATCAAAGGAATGAGATAAGAAAATCTATTTTTCCCCCAAAGCATAATTATGTGCTGATTTCCCCTAGAATATTATTTTGTATGCGTTCTTCTATTCAATTTCCGAACGTGAATTGCAGTTATGCATGTGTATCGCCTTTCCACGTTATCATCATCATCATCATCATCATCGCCGCTATTGATCATCATCATCAATCGAGAGAGATGCTCTAATGACATATATATTGGGTGTCTTGTTGGGAGGGCAGGGTTGGTGGTGGAACCATAGTTGGGTGTGGGTGGAAGGGAAAAAATTGCTGGCCAAGGACTTTACAGTCTTTGAAATCGCTCCAATTCTCAATCAGTCGTCACTTGTCTGGCTTTGCTATCTCGGCTCGTGCGTTGGAGGTGGGAGACGGGGTGGGAGTGGGAGGAGTGGGTTGCCCCTCCCCCTACTCCCTCTTTTCGTGACCCCCACCGCCACCCACCGCTCCGTCGACACCGCATGGAGAGCGCTCGTGGCTGAGAGAGAACGAGCTAGACTTTCACCCGAGACAAACTAGCAATCTTCGCATTTATAACTGTTGCTGCTTGTGCTTGAGACTGACGCGTTGCATGTGTACACATCGCGCGATCGCATGGTCTCTCTCTTTCGTGGGTGATATGACTGCGCGTTTGCCATAGTGATACTGTCACGGTTGCGCCGTCACGGGAAAATCTGTAGCCGGCCAACATGTGCTCGACTGAACCTGTGAAGAAATAACGCTGAAACGGTGCCCTAAATCTGGGATTCTGTAAAAACCGTCTTTGCGGGGGATCACAAGATCCACCCCTCTCGAGACCTGCTGTGAGTTTACCGTCTTTCTTTAATTGATTGGTGGGATAAGTATAGGGGCTAGAGAACTTAACGGGAAGAATTTTTTGGCTTTATCATGTGCTTTATTGTCCTTGTCGAGGAATGCCGGCAAGGTGTTGTGGATGGGCGTGTCATTCCACTTTCTTTCGTGCGAGATTTCGTTAATCGTTCGTGATTGTCGAACATGTCAACATTAGCATGGAACATTAGCATTACCAAAAACCAATTTGCTCCCCCCTCCCCCTCCTACTTCTAGTAGGAGGGAGCAAATTGGTTTTTGGTAGAAATATGGCCATGTGGCAGAGAATGTTTTTCCAGGTTACAATTTTTCGTTCCATGCTAATGTTTCTATTATACGAAAAAAAACTGTTTTAAAAAATCGAATTCAGTGAATATGGAAGTTGTGAATTCTGAATTAGTGGTTTTTGTGAAGATAATTAAATGACAAGCGAAATATTCTTAACACAATTTTTAGTGTGATTCAAGAAAGTGAAAGTCATAAAGAAAATAGTGGAGAAGTCATTGCCAAAGTATGTGCTTTTTCAAACGGATATCCAATTTTTTTTTTGTCTCATTGGTGGATTTAATAAGTTATTGGGGAAATCCTATTTAATAAGCTCTGATGATGAATGATACTGTAAAAATGAATCAAACGTAAACATGATCATTTAATGAATCAATCAATTTGTATACATTATCAAGTACTAATCGATCCCACAATGAACAAGATGTTGTTCGTCGATCAGTTGAAAATGATCGTGCCAAAGTTGTAAAAGCTTGCAAGTTTGCGCTGAGCAGCAGCCTAAGTGAAAGTCTACGTGGCGTGTCTGCAGTGGCGTGCACGTGGTTAAAATAAGACGTTCGACTTATTAACAGATTTCATTTACAAGCTAGCGCTTCTAAAAGATTACACTGCTGTGTCCACACTCTTCGTGCTTGCTAAAGAAGTGCGCTGATCTATGTTTTCGATTGCGCGCAAACTCGAGAACCACTTGAGCCTGAAACCCGATCTGTGTTTCACTTTTTAATAATCTCAAAACAACTTTTGAGATAAGCGAGCGGCAATCATGCAGCGATTGCGGCAAGTTATACTCTGGTGCTGACTGGTTGATTTCTATAAAAATGTTTTTTTCATTAATTTGAAAATGCGGTCATTAGCACATCGAAAATCGATGCCAATTAAAAGAAACAGTTCGTAAGTACAATCTTGCCACAACTGCATTTTTATTTACAATTCCATTTATATATGAAAATTTGAACTGAATAATTGTCTTAAACAGCATTCACAATTTTATTTCATATTTTTGTTTAACCAACATGTCTTATGTCAACATTACATGTTTTTAACGAAACTACACGATTTATAATTTACAATTTTTTTGTTTTGCTTCATTTTAGTCGAAAAGTGGTACCGGTACATTCTTTTGCTAGTTAAACAGGTACAAATATTATCGTGTTAGTCGCAAAGCGTGACAGAAATTCTGATTTCTGTTTACCAGGCTTCTATTTTCATCGACATTCTTGCTGTGCACACAAATTATTTTTAATGCGATGTTCAAATACTTTTTTCCCTTGTTGCACCCGGGGGAGGAGGAGAATCTGTCCTGAAACCTGTCTTCCTTTCTTCTCTTAATGGTTGCGCCACTGGATGCAATTCATGATTCGTGTAAAAACTATTATGATCGCTATCCTTGTTTGTTTTTTTCGAAGCTCTCTTCGCCATTAAACTTAGTTTTTCGAAAACGGAAGCGCTTGTGGTAAAAGTGGGACTCAACTGCTCAGCAGAGCAGTTCCAAGCACATAATTTGCTAAGCGCATAATCGTTTAGTCTTTGTTTTCTTTTGTGGTTTGGAAAAATACTCTGGGGGGGGAGGGAGAAAGAACAGAAAGTGAAAAATCGATAAATTTATATGGAGGTCCTGTTTACCAAGCAATGGCGAATGCGTCCACGTGCGAAGCAGGGATGCCACGATGTTTGAATCGCGCTTGTTCGGGTTTTCACCGAATGGCAGTATCGGCAATGTAGGTCAATTTGTCAACGTGAAGCCAAACAGGTTGGCCATGGATGTACATAGGCTGAGTTAGGGTAATGGTTCGTAAATGTTTTTTGATTGCTTCACTGAACTCCCTTCCAGCTAGCTAAATAACACTTTTAACTGCCGTTTGCACAATGGACCGATGGACGCTTCAATTACAAAATACCGCGAAAGGCTCATTCTCACGGTGTGTAGCAATATTAATTTAAACTTCTGTCGCTTCATGTCAAAAATAGTCCTTTTGCTGACCGTTGCTGATCTTTATCCTTTTTCTTTGCTTGTCAGCATATAAAAATAAATGGAAAAGTTAACTTATAGTGACGTTTACCGGTTGACCCAAAAATCATTTCGGGAATCATGCCCACATTTGGACAATTTTGATAGCTGGACTCAATCATTTCATTCCAATTTCTTTATTCTGGTCCACTGGGTTGCTTGCCACCACTTCAGTGTAAAGGTCAACTGGTTTACTTGCTTGTCGTCTGTGTTGGACGTCGAACTAACTGCTCGCGATTTTATATAATTGGAGGATCTTGGACCGTAGAACCGCGCTCGATTTTATTGAATGGAAGGACTTAAAGCCACAGTGGCGCAAGTCAATCTTTTTTTCATTTATTGAGTTAGGTGCAAAAA
This sequence comes from Melogona broelemanni, assembly GCA_033995665.1. Classification (NCBI taxonomy): domain Eukaryota; kingdom Metazoa; phylum Arthropoda; class Diplopoda; order Chordeumatida; family Chordeumatidae; genus Melogona; species Melogona broelemanni. The sequence goes on along the minus strand of JAUJYS010001671.1, from coordinate 3,903 downwards.
AATGCAACATATGAATGTCATACTGAAGAAATAAAATTTGAATAATGTTAAATCGTTTCTATATTGCCGACAGAAATCAAAACAAATCAGACTAATGAAATCTTTCTTTTATCGGTTAACACAGAAAATCACTTTTGCTATTGCGATTGTAATCCTCGCTGAATAAATGACAACTTCTTAACATTTTCAGCAGTAAGTACTAGAACGTCGACAAACAGTTTTTAATGCTGAGTAGAACTTGATGCAAAAATGTTTCGTGCTTAAAGTTTTCATAGGCGATAGACGATGACATGAATGAAACCGCATTTCAAAAAATATATTTATCAATTGCTTTCCATGAACGAATGAGATTGTGGGTTTGCAGATGAAAAGTGTGCCTTTGGGTGATGACGGCGGCCATTTTGGAATTTTTCGAAATTAAAAAAGGGTCCGTATGTGAATGCTACTGCCGCGTTAATCCTTAAATAATAATGGCGTGACGTTACTTACAATACGATTCGACTGTTTGTCTAGTAGGCGTTCTTCAACAATGGGCAATGGCGTGCTGGTCGGGCCAAGACATGTAGGAGCGCTTTGCTGCCCTTCTCGTCAGTTCGCGCATTGTGTTTGCTGAAAAGAACCGAAACTGGCACACGGAATAAAAGAAACCGTTTTTATTACGGAAGGCCAAAGATTCGCCAAGGTTCTTCTATGTCAAAATTTGTTGTTGGAGACCCTACAGACGTTCATTGTTATTGGGGGAGGCGAATCGTTCTTGTCGAGATCGGTGTTGCACAACACGGGAAATCTCAAGCGTTCAATCGTTGAGTAAAGTGATTTGCCCCCTTGTCCACATACTCAACTTTTAAAGCTTAATTGTCCATGTAGTCTGTTCTAAAACCCGAAGTCTCAATTATGTGAATTGGCGTTAAAGAGCAAACAAAAATATGCTACATCTTTGTTGAATTTCGCTGTCGTCAAAACATTGTTTTCTTAAGAAATTAATAACAAAAATAATGTATCTGATACTTGAAATGTCTTTTTTTATTTTATTTTATTCAAGCAGTCGACTAGACTGTATTTTTGCGACAATATTATATATCCTACGATAAAAATAAAACATTATCACAAGAAGTTGCTGTTTCCTGTCTCCTCAGGTCGAAGATGAAATTTCCTTTATAGTTAATTCTCGACAATAGCTCCTACGAACAATCACCGAAATAATATTAATTCCCAATCACCAGCATGTGCGCGCACCAACATTTGGCCACCACTGGTCCGAAGTCATCAACAGTTTCATCAACTCATATTATTATTTATTACGTGTTCACGTTATCCAATAACATGTTGTCAAATTTAAGTAGGCCCACATGACTGGGTCACTGCATGGCGATGCCAGAGAATTGCTAGCCCGTTAGTTGCTCATAATATATTGTGTGTGCCTAACATAGAAATCGGAGACCACCGTTCAATATGCAGCGTGGACTCGGCCGACGATACAATGTGCAACCTAACTTTCCATCAGGGGCCGCTTACCGTTACCAGGCAACGTTACTTGAAAGGCTAGTTGCGTGAAAGCTTTTGATAAGAGGCGCTTTATCGATACAATTGGAAAAATCGGTGAAAATCGTTTTCTATTTCGAAAATCACCAAACATAGCCATTAAACTTCCCGAGTTAATCTGATAAAGAATGCCGGACGTTGTCAAGCAGAACATCAATTATGAGCATTTGTATAATTCATTTTTCGATGATCTGTTAGATGAATGAAAAATATATATAGACTAGCGTCAATTTAGACTTTGTCCGAATTCCTGCAGCGCTTTTTTTAACAATCGATTATTATTTTCCGTCTTGAGTTCTTATTATTTTAACGAGACTTTCTTATTGGTCTGATCCAAAAGACCATAAACAAACCAATTAATAAATTAGTATACGAAACATGTCATGGGTTCGCCACCAATGAAAAAACGTGCATGCTTGCGGGAAGACAAAAAGAAAATCACTACAAATAAAATGTACAGATTGAGGGCTTGCCCAACCCCAGCGTATCTTCCGACATCAGTTCAAATAGATTTGTGAATCTCAGGTCAAGGTCGTTTTCCGTTACGGGGCCCACATAGGGGGTGGGGGAGGTTGGTAAGGAGAGAAGGGATTTAAGACTGTTTGCTGCTTGTGTAAATAAATGCGTGTGAGTTTATATGCACGGTATATACAGTGTGAACGAAGGGGTTCGGATGGGTGTAACGGGAAACGATGAACCAATTAAAAAAAAAAAAAATTTTATCAATGATTCTGGCCTAGTAAAAAGAGACCATCCTGGTAGTCAAAATCAGCGATAGAAAGTTAAGAAATACAACTGTTCCTAATTGTGTTTTCTATTTTGAAATAAGTATTGCGTTCTCACGAAACCTTTCATATCTAGAACACTTAAGTGGCGCTGGCAATACATTTTTTGAGAAAATTAATTATTTGTTTACTACTGATGAAACTGGCTATCTGTGCAATGTATGTATTGATATTATGTTTGTCTATATTTTATTCGTAAAAACTTTAGGTCAATCGTCTATGGAATTTAAGTTGACTTAGGAAATGACGTGTCATTGTGTCAGTGGCTTTCCATACAAAACGAAAAGATGTTCCGATTGGCCATACACAGTATACGTTACCATTAGATCACGTCATCCAAATCGGCTAAAAAGGGAATGAGGAGGGGAGGGGAGGGGGGGGGGCAAAAAGTTAGCAGAAGAGATTATATTGTATTAACGATTCTACTGATTGATCCTTTTTATGTCTCCTCGAGTTGAGGCGGTCTGTCATTGATTATTAGGCACGGCGCATCTATTTTTAAACTAATTTCCCAACGCTAGTTACTCAGCCTCTCTCAAAAGAAAATATATTGTTGCTAATTTAATTTTGCACGAAATTTTTATTTTAAACGAAAATTTAATCTGATATGGCATTTTTTTTCTTCACAAAATTTTTTCGGTAAACGTTTGAAAAAGAAGAGTTTATTTTTTTCCCCTTGTCGTCGAGTTGGCAAACACGTCATGCTCGGCAATGGGTTTGCGGGCGATGTGCAAGCAGTAATTGCTTGCTTATAAGGGGCAATGCTGTTCTTCTCAAAACAAAACAAGAATTTGGTGTTCAATGCGCGCATATTCAATTTATTTTCGTTTTCGTGATGTGCCGAATGTAGACATTGAACCCAATAATGATGATGAATATACGGCATACTGTAGATGCTCCATACAACGTGCATTTGATCGTTTGCCATATTTTAAATCAGAATTTGATTTCTGAGCATCCCGAATAAATTACGTGTCTTCCAAATTTATGTGCCATGGGAAAAATTGCTTTTGATAACAGGAATACATGTTTAGGTTTGAGACTAAATCAAATCGTTTATTCTGTGACCACGGAATATGCGAAGAAGATATCGTAATTTTCTTTCTTGTTTAAAAAAAAAATAAGTTTGCCCAAGGCCAAATCTGGAGTAGGACAGAAAAAAGAAGCAGATTTTGGTCACCAGCCGCCAGTGACAGTTTCTTAGATTTTTTTACGGGGGCGATGATTGAACCTTCGTCTTTGGCACACTGCGCAGACGCACCTAAAAAAAATTACAATCCCAGGGTTTTTTGTTGCGTCGACCTTTGACAGCTTTTGCATCAGCAGTTGATGAACTGCGCCGCGTCAGCAGGTTGAACGGCAATGTGCCTGTATAGCTCGTAGCGTGTGGAGAACCCCCGAATATTTTCAAAAGATTCCGTAGACTTGTAAAACGCGTTAAGGGGGAGCGTTAACCAATTCGGCGCGCTAGGTATTATTACCCTTTACTTTTCAATACAATTTTTTTTTTTTTTTTAAATTCACCGTAGCGCCTAGTGCACTACAGGAATACTGCACCCTCGTGTCTCTTTGGAGA
>JAUJYS010001670.1:0-16687 GCA_033995665.1 Melogona broelemanni | reverse complement strand
TGTACCTGACGGATTAAAAGTGTCTTACTATCGGACTTTAAAATCGCTGATTTTATTTATGTTTAATCAGTTTTTCTCAATTAATTCTACATCTGTCTCTGCGTGTATTTTATACACCCACATCATTTTCTATACTGCATACTCTGTATTACGTTTAAAGTTGGTGATCTTACCATACTTCATATGTATTTTGAACTATAGTAACCAAATGTTGCCAACGAACTAAAACGAGACGTTCGCTATTTAAAGTCCAGCTTGGGTGTAATTGACAATACACGTACAGGAACATGCGTTCGCGAACATCAGCTAATCAGTAGTCACGTACAATGCACATGATAAACAGGAATATGAACAAGAGAGGGAAGCACGATTGCGACGGGGGGACGCGTGCGCATTTGTTCAGCGCTGCCAATAAATGAAACGGGACAACTCCGCCTCCTTTCCGTAATTGAAAAATATAAAAGTATCGTTTAGTCGTGACTGATTCCATTTTTAGGGCTTCGAATAAACGAAGCCTCAAAAAGACTAATCGGAATTCTTATATAATCCGTACGCAGTATGGCGTAACACGTAGACAGATGCAGACGCGGACCATTTTGATTAGAAAATGTCGATGAGCCTACCGCGCCTGGCTGGAAGGGAGCATTTCATTTTTCAATCTCACTTATAGGCAATTCGGTCCAAGTTACCCGGCAAATGAAACTCGAAGGTTCAACGCCCCCCTCCCACCCATTATCTCGAAAATTTCTAATGAAAAATAACGCGGAGAGGTTACGACATAAACTGAACGAATAAATTGAGCTGCGCGGAAGAAACATGGCCGGAGATATTTTCACCGTCGAACCTTTTGTACACAGGTGGTGCGACTACGGCGCTGACATAAAAATGTATTTATCGAGAGGGTCGCATGAGTCGGGGACGCTTCATCACTGCAGGAAACGCGTGTCGGTAAAAAAAAAATTCGTTTGACGCAACCGTACGAGATTAAGGGGGATTAATCGCTAATCCCCATTATACCGCGAATTATATCAATTCTTTAGGGATCGGATCAGTTTTATTAGGCCAACCGACACTGGGTTGCCCAACCGGGCGCAGTCGATTTTCTAGACCAACCGAAAGGGAGGCGCCTACAAAGTTTTAGATTATTTCTAAGCCGGGCCTCATTACACGGTGGAGCTCGTCATACTCTGCTTCAATGGAATTGTCGTCATTTTGTTTAGCCCATAACATTAATAACTCGATTCTTAGTTCGCTGGCTCTCTATTTCAATGTAATTGTCGTCATTTTACTTAGACCATAACAATAAGAACACCACTCTCAGTTCGCTGACGTCTCAATTAGACTTAGGCGCTACCTAAGTCTAAACATTAGGTCCAAACAATAGGTAAACCCCGAAAACCTCCATCGTGTAAATGACCCTTTCTCTGGCAAGACCTTCCCGAATTTTTCAGGCGAGAGAAATTCGGAAGCAGGCTTTCATTCGGAATTTAAGTAAAGCCGTGAACATGTACGTTATCTGGGACGCGTTAAAGATCCCGGCTTTGTTCAAAACAGTTATAGTAACAGTTGATACATGAATAAAAGTTTCATCTGCCTAAGTACGATCAGCCTGTACTCTACCGAACTTCTCACAAATCGGCAGCCTATAAGTCCCGAAATACAAATAATTATGAATATTAATTCAAACATCAAACCCAACGCGTCTTCCACCGTGAATTCTAATTTTCAAAGTTTATGAAAAATTTACGGATAAGCGACCAAGTCTGATTCGCTAGTGGATATTTCATTTGAATAATCGCAATAATCTGATAGGAAATTTTGGAGATCGCCATAACGACATAACAAAATTAATTTGTTCCGAACGAAAGCAATACATCTGTACATATATACGAGTACAGTACATTTGTATAATGCAAGCTAACTTTGATTATTTATGATTTCGATCGATATTCCAATCAATTATTTAACTTTTAATGGATCAACTATACAAGTATAATACAACATCAAACTAAGCGAACCCTATGATGACCATTTAGTTTGATTATAAATAAAGTTGAGCCAATGTTTATTTCGTAATATGGCGAACTAGACGATATTAATTATTTTTGATGCGCTTAACATTCTGTCAATGTTTAGGCAACCTTGCTACTGTCAGTGTTGGCGGAGCGAGCTCGAATTGACCAGATATTTTCCCGCATGATCCCACATCACTTTTGAGTAGAGATGGCACCACCATAAGCAAACTTGCTTTACAATTGATGACCTATTTTTTAGTACCAGGGCGGTAAACATTATTATGGACATTATAGCTATCAAAGTGCGGATTAAACCGTACTTTCGCTTATATGGTGAACGAAGCATATTAAACATTGAAAAGTGCTTCAGTACTACAAATACTCCTAAACCATAATTCGTGATAGCGCAGCATACGAATTATTTATGCTCTTCGAGGAACTTAGTAATACAGGAATTTAGTAATAAAAATTAGACATTCGAGGAAATATGCGATTTCATAATTTTGTTTAATTATAGCGAAATTGGGCCCCCGCCATTGCCCTCCCCCTAAAAGGGGCTTCTTGCAGGTATACTCATGCATATTGTATATTGTAATTAATACTCCTATACTGTAAAGTTACGATCGGTCTATCCAGTCAGTATTGCAACCGGCTGCGGTTCGGTGGTCCTAGTTTCGATTCCTGGTGCGGGCTCTCGTTTATCCGATCCCGGGTTACTGGTGAAAGTTTGCACATCCCACACCAGTTTATTGCGTAAGCAACATGAAGTGTGCAGAAACCAATAAAATGATTAGAAGCATCGCAATGTGATAGAATCATTTATTAAGCAAAAAATAATGAGATAGTGAAATGTTGTCTGGGATAAAAAAAAAAAATCATCAAGCATTGGTGAAACCTATGAAACTGATGGTGAAAACAGGTCGCCGTGTCTGCCTCCAGTCTCCCTGGCTTTATCCAATGTTTCTTGATTTATCATATATCATTTTTCATATATCATTATATCATTTTGACACAAAAGAAACGCCAGATTGTGAATAGGTAGATTTGTGTACAACTAGCGTCAATGGGTATTTGCTAGATTTGCTGGATGTATGTTTACTAGATTGATGTAGAAAACACGCGAGTGTCTTAGAAGAGATCACAGGTGCTTGGCTTATTTTTCTTTCATGCGTTTCTATGGGAGCGCATTCTTGAAAGCGCTTTTGTTCAGCGCATTCACTAACAAGCTGAAAGGTCTAAGCCGAATTTTCCACACTGTATGCGACTTGCGCCGAGGCGTAAGTTTTGGGGACTGATGCTTGGTTCAAAGAAGCTTGCAATTCAAAATAATTAGCGAGACAGCGCACAAAGACACGAGCCGGGTAGAGAGATATGGGTCGCAGCAGGGTTAAGAAACCCACTCAGTCATGTCTTTTTCCTGCTTTGTATGTGCGTCGCTGACATTACGGCTTTAAGCGCCTGACCCCCTCGACTTATTTTGCTTAACTTTCTTGGCTCACATTTGAATTAGTCGCCAAACCGGGAGGGGAAACAACCCGTGTTGCTGACTGCTGCTGTTGGTATTTGTGAGACCAGATGGTGACTTATTAAGAAAAATACGAATCGCGTTACATTATACCGAACTGCACTGTACTATATGAGTATTATCATGCTGTACGAGTCTGTATGGCGATATGCACATTTCATGTTTGTACGATGTTTTGGTATATCCGGCATGCTTCTATTGTGAAGGAATCTACATTCATGCGGAGGAAAATGCCGTTTTAAAAATGGTACGGGACAAAAATGGCGATGTGACAAAATGGCGCGAAAAAAATGGCGCGGAAATAAAATGGCACGTGGATGATATGGCGAGAGGACATTTTAAAATCGTTGAAGAACGAATTAAAAAAATCAAAATATTTATTAACAGTAATTCAAAGCAATCAATCGAATTGGTAACGTCCGATACCCAAACAGCCACACAGGATAAAATCACATTCTACACATATATCGAGTGAAAATCAGTTTTTGAACGATTTTAAAATGCTTTCTCGCCATTTCGTCCCCTGGCGATTCCCATCCAAAATCCCGGGCGATTTTGTCCCCACGCCATTCTACCCACGCCATTGTATCTGACGCCACGGTGGTTCACGCCATTTCAACGCGAGGCCATTCATGGAGCACTGAATGGTAGAACACAATGAATGGTACATTTTTTTCTCCATTTCTGTTCGTGTTACCCACATACATACACACATCGGCGATTATTTATACGTTTATACGCAGTAGAATCTATTTTCAAAGTTTTATATATATACGAGCGTACTGCATAGATACCCAATGCCAAGTTCAAAGTAAACATAGTAGGGTTGTAAGCGCCATCGGATGTGCGATTCGGGGATTGCCAAAAACCAGCGCACGCCCATCTCCAGTCATTAACATTAACAAAACGCCATCTGTAATTCAACAACGTTTAACAGTCGGTGCATTTAACGAAGCATTTACGCTCGAAGACAGGCATTCGGAAACGTCGGTTTTTTTTAACTTAAAGAATAATAATAATAGAAGAACAGTTTAAAAGAGAAAGAACTATAATTAAAGCAAGTAAAATAGTGAAACGTTGCCTTCCGGTTATGAACCTATTATTCTTGAACATTTCAAATCTGTGCTACGAGTCTCATTATTTGTAATACGCGCACACAATGCAGAAGGGGGCGTTATACTTTTAGTTGAAGTTGTGTCACAAGAAATAAGCTTTTGGTGTTGTAATTGTATCTGTAAAATCGCTGCAGGGGTATTTTTTTAGAGGGATCATTAATAAAAAGTGCAGGATGTTAAGACACTTTCTTTCCATGGAAGGATAATTAGTTTCAATTTTGCCTTTCTTAAAAGCTTCTACGAAAATTAATTACCTTTTCTTCTATGCCTAACATTAAATTGCGTAACGCATTTTAGTCCCTGATTAAATTTCGATACTTCTCCAGCCTTGTGTTTCCCACATTGTGCTCCGCGGAGCCCTAAGGGCTCCGAGGCCACTCCTAGAAAATAGTAAAACGATATTAACTTGTATGACTTGGGATTCCGCCATTCAAATTGGAGGCCTCTAAGAGGCTCCGCTATTTAAATTGATTCTAAAAAGGGTTTGGAAAAGTTTGGGAAACACTGTTCTTCTGTAATAGTATTAATAAATCATTCAAGAAATAATAAATTATTCATTTGATGTAAAATTACCGGTGCTTCTAGAAAATATCTATGTCTCCCATTGGATTGCGTTTCTCAATTTAATAGCCACCCTCTTTTTGGTAGCATTACATGTATTCAATAAAATGAAATAAAATAATCAAGTATTAATTATTGATTTCGTGAAAATGACCCCTTAAATTATCAAATTGGTGTTATGTCAATACTGGTTGAAAAAATATAAATTAAGCTGTAATTTATACTAAATTAACCTGAAATTTCAAGATTTAGAGTCAAGAAATACAAGTAGAATAAAAAAAAGGTGAAAACCAGGACAAGACTGGGGATAACGGGCGACGTGAGTTGGCGAGACTCATAGCATGAAGCAAATTTATGTACTGTATTGTCATCTTCACGATCTTTCGTGGTAGATTTGTGTACATCTCGTTTTAAGTTCAAGTAGATTCATTTGATTATCCATTGATGTTGCTTTGGTGGTTAGAATGGCGACTAGCCACTAGAGTAAGCGCGCGCATCTGTACTCCGAGTAGGCTGATTGATTTTTCATTTTGTAAATAAAAGTGGCCGACGGGGCGGTATCAGCTATCTCTTGATCGGTCAATCGATATTATCGATCGCAACCCCTCACTCCGAGAGAACGAAGGCACGAACGGTCGGTGGATCTCTCGTCGAACATCACCACTTGTCTAGCTAGGCAGATATACGAGTTTATACCATCTTTGCTAAATTGCAAGACGGTCTCGTTAATAAACTTCTAACTAAATCCAGAGATTTATGGCAATTATGTGAGGGAGGTTGCCATTTTCTTTTTGCTCGGTGAAAGTAATTGTCTAACTCGGCGACGAGCATTTTGTCAATTTATGAACGCAAAAATATAGACGAAGATGAAAAAAAAACGAGTGCTGAAAAAATGTGCAGACAGATATACGAAAAATGAGGTTATTTTTTTTAGTAATTTTGTATTTGTTATAACGTCTCGTTTGATAGCGATAAAGTTATTCGTGCACATAAATTATTGTCCCAATAAATACGGCTATATCTTACAGTTAGTTGCGGAAGTAATTCGTTTTCGACTGCGAGACAGCGAATGGGAAGCCTTGGCCCTACTGCTTAACAATTGAATTACCAGAATCTGTTCAGATTAGACCCCCTGCGTAACTTAATAAGAAAGGTCAGGGACGTGCGAGTTGCGCAAGGCAGGCGATTAAAACAATGTTCCGCTAGAGGGCATGGCTGACATTTTGTACGGTTCGATTTTCGCTACATCTTACTTTTTGGAGGATTTTAAGTGTTTTTTCAACTCGATTAAAAATGTGTGGCTTGTTCGCCTATTGTGATCGCGGATTTAATTACCGACTGAGACTCCGTTAATTTTTGGGGCGAGAGAAATACGTGCTCGCAACTTTCCCTCGGAATGGGAAGTAAATGCATGAGTTTGAATTTGTAATGTGGTCAGCGTTTTGTATGCTTGTGCACGTCGTAATATCCTTGCAAATCGTTTTTGCAACGTGGCGCTCATTTATATTTCAGCAGTTTTTATTATTGATTGATTCGGAGAGCGATTCTTGTCATTGAGTTTCTAAAAGCGCTGTGTGCAGGCTCTCTGCTCCCCAGCGCGCCCATTATTAAACAAAAACTAATTGGAAACGTGATCGAATGTCGACGTCGTCGTCATTTCGTGTGCCCTTTATTGACGAACGGTTTTCTTTTTGCGAGCCGAGAGCATTTTGTGCAGCGGAGTTGGAAGATAGAAAGAGAGAGGCAAAGAGGGAAAGAGACAGAGATCATGTTCTTCTTTAATGACGAGTCGACCGGTAATGGAAGAGCATCGGAAACGGCGGAACCTCATTTATTGTGCATGGTTTGATTCCTTCGTCAAACATACGTGGTGTCCGAATTACTTTTCGTCTACCTTGTTTTTCTCGGCGTGTGGTTATTGGTTATAGGCAGGTCAGGTATGTTGCTCTTTTGTTTTCCTCGAATTGAGTTAGCGTTGCTTAACCTTTCTGGCTACCTCTGCTACCTCAAACTACTACACACGATTCATGGCGATCTGGGTTCTGACAAAATCGAATGGTTATTCCTGGCAAAGTCAAATGTTCTTCTATGTCAAAAGTCGAATAATCATCTGACAAAATCGAATGTTCATTTCTGGTAATATTGAATGATCATCTCTGTCAAAATCAAATGTTCATCTCACGGTAAAATCGAATGTTCATCGCTGACAAAATCGAATTTGTTTATGGTCTTATGATGATCATCTCTGGCGAAATCGAACGTTCATCGCTGGCAAAATCGAATTTGTTTATGGACACATAAACACAAACTGTTGAGGTGCACAAAGTACATCGTTCAACAAAATATGCAAAGTAATAAAATCACGTTAGCTTTAAATACAGAACGCATCCTTAAGGACAAAAAAAAATTAACCATGTGTTTCCTCAAAAAGATTAACTATCGCGTAATGTTCTTCAAAATAACGCAATTTTTTTTTATCATTTTTCATATTTTATTTCAATCTCGTTCATCGTTCATTCAGCGATTAACTATGTTCACTTCGTCCATTTTGTGTTTTTGTTCCAAAAAAACAAAAACACGCACATATTATAAGATAAACAATTGATGCTTTAGACCACAGGTAATCTAATACTGGCCCGTACATCCAGTAATTTTGTGACATCGCAAATGTTGTTAAATTGGTCACGATGGCCTTTAAATGGATGAGTAATGGATTTCTATACCTTTACAGCGCTTCTTTCAGCATTGTTTTCACAAATTTCCCGGTGTATACACTCTATTTTGCTCGTGCGCTACTTAACTGGGACAGACCTAATGCACGTGGGTTCGGGCGAACACAGGGGCATGAAACATATATTCATTCCATTACATCATATATTCTTTACCTCTCCATTCGAGCATTCTTCTAAGCCATTTCACCGTCTGACCACGTGCCAATACTCAAATAGGCGATTTTAATAATTCAGGGACGCTTCACATAGGGACTCGTAAAAAACTTTTTCCAAGAAGGTTTCTTCTCCCTTTTGTTTCTTCTACTTGACTAAAAATGTAATCTTATTTTCATCCAATGCAGGAGCGCATCAAATAAATAATTTTTTTTTCCCAAATGCCAAAATGTACAGTTAATGGCGTTTTACTCAAGGTGCATGCAAGGTGAAGCAAAATGCTTTAAAAATAAGGCGTAATAGAACAAAACATTTCGAAAACAAAATGGAAAATATTCACTACTTTAATTCAACAATTTAACAAAACAGAATCGAATGATCTTTGCGACTTGTCACACCCCTTATTTGTTCTTAAAAATAAGTAAGCGAACAAAAAAGGAAAGCGCGCCATTTGAACTTCGTTGACTGCTTAATAATAGCGCAACGGTCCCAACGTGTAACTTCCGCTCTGTTCGCTTAGGCAATAAGTTTAGGCGGGTCCCGCAATTGGATGTTCGTTTTGTATCTGTTGAGTGCATGTACATGTATATTCCTATCCAATAAGAAATAGCATCTGAAATGAAACCGCTTTAGAGTTGTAGCTGTAATAGACATTTGAAATGCCAAGCGAAATTGGAATGCGGTTTGTCTACAAAGAAGACATAAATACTCTGATTTGTTCACTGATCTGAACGGCCATTCGGCGGCAAGTTGCTCTCTAGCGGAACATTTGCACGATGGAGCTGTTCATTCCATGTAATTTCCATTTTGTTCCAACACTCACGGGAAGTGCAATAGTCAGCGTGTTTGGTATTCATACAATGCTCAGGCGTCTAGAGAGGTTCAGATTCTCTTGTATTGGTAGTACTAAAATAAAAAGGTTGCCGAAGCCCAGGTGCTACAAATTTGGTGCGGCGATCCCACTTTTGGTGCGGCGATCCCGGGATCGATTCTCGGGTCGGGGGATTCATTTATGCTATCCTGAGGTATTAGTAAAGATGTGTCCCTCTGAATAATGTTATAACATTTGGAGTGCGACACTCACCTGTTTATCGCAAAATAAATGGTGCACATGCACGCCGAGACAGGTATAAGATTAATATTTAAATTACTAACTAGTTTGAGATAGAATAAAACGTAGTCACGTAAACGTAGTTATGAGTCAAAACTTTTGACTACCTTTCATTTTACGTTACTAATTTATATATATAAGTAATTAATTCAATGATTTACAATCACTGGTTATAAAAAAAAATATCGAGCAAGCTAACATTTACCAAAGATTCAATGGATTAATACGCGAAAGCCTCCTCGTGTAAACGGCCCCTAATAGGAACCCCGTTTCTTGATGCCATCTGGAAAGACCAGGCAAAGTCCAATGGCCGGGAGGGGCAACGATTCGTTGCACTTTATTTGAATTAGTCGCTGCATCGTCGGCGAACCCCTGCTCACGCGTAGAAGCGAATGGCGGCGGCCACCGCCTCCACGGCACCGAGCCTAAATACTAATATATCGTGTGACTTAAGGGAGGTCACGGGCGATGACTTCCGGGAGACGCTCGGCGCGTCCTTTCCGGTTCTAGTCTCGTTCGCCGCGCGCCGTATACAGTGGTTTAGCGGTACACTCGCGCACTCGACTAAAAGAAGTTAAGGTTGTAGAGAACCGAAATTCTGGCATTGAGTGATTGTGCGCGGCCACCATAAATCAACTCCTGGCTGCTCGCTGCTCTTGTCAGTTTACTAACACGATAGTAAATCGAGCCAGGGGGAATTTCTTCTGGGCGTGTGAACTTTCCGGAATTGGGATATTAGTTCCCACCGATACCGGGATTCGATCCGGGGTTTCCTATCCTATGCTCTTTCCAATACTTTGCTACAGACCTAGGTCGATTCGATCGATCCTTAGACGCGATCGTACAGGCAGTCCCACGACTAAGCTTATACACTAAATGCAGACACGCGTACGAATGTCTCTCGTCTGATAAATTCCAGAGATATCGGTCGTGAATTGAACCCACGTCATAGGCATAATACTTCGACACACTACCCACTACGCCACACGGCACATATTTAGGGAGGAGCGAATGAGAAGCATGCACGAATGGAAAATAAAATTCCAACTCGTTTGAACTCAAAGGCGTCATGACTCAACGGGGCCGTAGACGTTGTGTACACTACTTGTAGTTGTTTGAGTATGGTCAAGATTAGTTTGTTTTATTATTAATTTCCTCCAGACCAAACAGGCGTTGTTCGAAAAGACGATTCTTCTAAGATTTATATTTTTTAGATTTAGAAGAGGTAATCGCCGCTCTGAGACATTATGGCAATACAATTGTTTGTGATAATTTTTCACCAGTACCTCGAGATAAAATAAAGAAAGTCGGGAATCGAGCCCGGGATCGCTGCACACACAGCAGATGCTTTACCACTGTCGATAATAACAGATCTGAAAGTATTTCCATCCCGTGGATCTCCCTAGTAGAAAAATGCTCCTATTCGCCGCCAGGTGGCAGTTGTGAGCTTACAGCGCTTTGCTGATCTCTCCCACGCATTCCGATGTGATTATCACCCGAATTCTACTCCCTTCGATGTCTTTGGCGCCACGTTAAGCTGGTGACGGACTCCTTCATCTGGGAGCGGCGATTTGGGGCGACCAAGTCGGCCGCGACGACACTGATCCGGATCGGATCCGCGCAAATAGGACTCTCTATAGTCGTTCTCAGTTCTTCTCGTTCTCTCCATCCTCTCTCTTTACTCTCGGTTGCGATCGATTGTGCCATAAGCGCAGTGGAAAGTGACATTGATGTTGACGCCACCAAAAAGAATCGATGCTCGTGTGCCATCATGCGGTTCGGGCGTTTGCAAGGAAACGAGGGAGGAAGGGGGGGAGACATGTCGAAGCGACCGAGTTTGGCGGTGTTTTTTCATCTTTCTTCTTTCTGGTACTGTCCAACAGAGTGTGGCCAAGTGGTACAAATCGTAACCCTATTGAGGTCGCTTCTCACGAGACCCAGACGAATTTTGCCTCCTTCTCTTGCCTCTAAGGCACCGAGAATCAAATGCACATATACAATTATGAATTCGCCCTTCCCTGTTGAGCCAGTGGATAGAGCGTCTGTCACAGAATCGACATGTTTTCTGATCGAGCTCTCAGGGGCTTTCCCTTTGCCATTGGATTGGACAAGCATTTGCTGATGGGACTGCGAAGAGGGCTCATAAGAGGGAAATGGTTTACAGTTTGTAAGGGAGATGCTGATGGATCTGAGCCAATAAAGCCCGCGCTCTGTAAGAAATCCATACTGATTTTAATACTAGTTAACGATAATTTAATTAGGTATGCTACCCAGTGTTGGGCAGGAACGGCAAAAGAATGTATTATTCCAAAGAAATCGTTCCTTTTCTGAGGAACGTCATCGTTCCTATTTCCAGAAAGGAACGTCGAAACGTCGTCGCTCATTTTTTTGAGGAACGTCCAAGGATGTAGGATCTTCCATTAGATCCAAATAAAAATGGTGACACCCTCGATGAACTGCGAAGGATTAATTTTTTCCTATGACTAAAAAGGATTACACATTTTCAAATTCACAAGGAAATAATCTGGGATTATGGTGACAGTTGTTTGTCGTCCAATTAGTTGGAAAATTGCGTTGAAAAAATGAACCGACTGCCGCACCGAACTAAATGTTTTATTGTTTATTTTTAAATCGTAGGAACGAGGAACGTTCTCGTTTCTTTCCTTTTATGGAGGTTCAAGGAACGTCTTTGGTTCTTTCTTTGCGGAGGAACCAGAAACGAGAACGTGTTTCTTTTCAAAAGGAACATATCCAACGCTGATGCTACAATATCCCCACTTCAGTGTGCTCGGAATGCGCTTGAGATTTGGGCGAACGGGTGCCTCAGATATCGCTGTTACTTTACCCAAATGATATTCACCAATTATTTAAAAAAATGCAATGCAACCTTAGACTCAAGCACGCTGGATTCAAGCGTGATTAGCAATCTGAATAGGTTTTGAGATTGGCAGAAATCTGACGTCTGTATACAAGTGGATACAGCGAGTTGTTGAAGTCAATGGGATAGAGCCACAAACCAAAAACACCTTCTTCAGAGTGCACCATAACTAACTTAGGTTACAACGAGTTCGATATTTTTCCCCAAGAAGGTATTCAGAATACCAAAATGAAGATCACGTTAACTTTTATTAGATTAACATGTCAACATAGGGAGATTTCAGAGCCGATTGAATTAGACTCGACATTAATGCCGTTTCAATTTCGACGAACAGAAAAGGCGCATGCAAAGCGATGTGAAGTGCTGGCTCAGCATTCTCTAAAGCGGATCGAGTTTTGTGTTCTCATATGCGTATGCAAAAGGTGTTATGTTCGTACTTGCTTGCATTCAAATCACACTTTAGACAAAAGATAAGCTGATCATCGTGAAATTTGAAAGAGCATCCGTAAATTACAAGGCTCGTGACAACCTGCAGAGCCTCCGCAGACCCTTATCCACAAACAACACCTGTAGACAGTCTCCATATATTTAGATATGACGTAAATTACATCTGTATTATTAAAAACAATTATAAAAAAGCGAAATTCTGTTGGACCAACGATAATTTATTCGCTGAATAAGACTGAAGATGATTACTGAAGAAGTCCGCAAACTCAGCAGACGTTTTGTCAAATCAACCTCGATTTCCCGATTCGGCGAATCACGCTTGATGACTTTAAACCACGAGTGAAAGATCGCACGTTGTACGAGTAATTCCGTACATACGCTTAGCGATTGGCTGTTTGCATTGAAGCGCGTACATTAGGCTACATGCTGCCACTTTTATTCAAAAGCTAACGGCATCAACTCCATCTAATGACAATGAGAGATGCCGATAGGCAACCCGTTTCCATGTCTCGGTACATGTTCCAAAGCAACAACCCGTGTGATTAGAAGGCCACGCGACCACAAAGTGACGTCGCGCGAGAAGAAGCAACGTCCATTTAAGCTGGGTCGCGTAAGGTTAATTGAAAAGGCTAATAGCATGACAAGTGTTTCGCTTTTAAAATTTTCCACACCCAAATCGCGCACGCCGCGCGGCCAAAATCACGCACGCACAGTTCTAATCACGCGACGAGTCTGGGCATGCCCAAAACGCCGTAGACGCGGTTACCAAGAGGACAAGAAAAACCTAATCTAACGGTAGTGCAAACTGTCGGCGCTCGTGCATGCATGCGTGCGTGCCTGCAATACACGTCGACGATAATTTTTGACCGAGAGAGAGCCGACAATCCAATTTCCATGTCGGTGGGTGTATGCACGCTGCGTGGCGAGTGGCTTTTTACGTCCGACGGTACGTTTCACCACCATCGCCGCCGCCGTCGCCGACGTTTTCGTTTGCTCACGCGCGTGCTCGATCCGTACAGAGAAAAGAGCGCTCGTTCTCTGGCAACAAGAAGCGGACGGGGCGGCGTACGCTACCAACACTCGACGGAACGACAACTTGGGACGACGACGTTTGTTTGCTGATTTCAATTTGAAGCGCGCGATAACTAGCCGGTGGAGATGGGGGACTACGGTCGGCGTCGTGGCACTGGGGGTGGTCGGGGGGGTTGGACAACGTTTGCCAATGCAGCCATCGTAATTATACTCTCGTTGTCACGGCGGAAAATCGCACCCGCCCCGTAAAACGCCTCCCAACTCTTCCACCCCTTCGGACGCCGATGTTGACTCTCCGACGCCAACGTCAACAAATAGCGGGTCGGCGAAGCGCCGAACGTGGCGAAGACGCTCTAAAGATGCTGGCGCCACCTGACGGATTTTTCAGAGAAATGGATTATTCGTTTAGATGATAAACATATCTTACTGTTTAGACCTGGAGGTTTACTGAACAGCACTCTTATGCTGATCAGAGTATTGGCAGTGATAAGTAAGAACGGAACGGAACAGTTCCTTTCCTAGGAACTGAACTTCGGAACGCCTTTGTTCCTTTTCCTACGGAGGAACGCTACGAACGGTTTTGTTCCTTTATTTCCGGGGTACTGGAATAGAGGTTCCATTTCTGTGCACAGGGTTTCTTTTACCACAACTTTCAATTTTCTACGAGTACAATTTTTCCAAAGTGTGTCTCTCGATAGTGGAACAATTTTATCGCATCAAAGAAAAATTGTTGAGATTTTGATTTGCGTACGCAAATCGGCATATATTCTTTAGATAAGTTCCCGCAAATGTCCATTTTACGTCCTTATGTTCACGTGACGTCTATTATAAAATTACGAAAAAAAGCTATTCAGGTCAATGTAACATAATTGTCACATGGAATTACTGGAAAATACGGTTCATTTTTAATGAATATTTGTAAAATGCTGTCATGTCGATTCCGTGGACTGGTGACACGGTAGGGGTATACGACTAGCCAATATTGGCGATCATGTACTGTTACCCGCAGTTGCAAATTTAATCTTGAGCTACCTGACAGACAACATCCAACCACTTGTATTAAAAAGTTATTAGTTGGAGCCGTGTGTAGCAAATTGCCGGAAGAGTAACTCGAAAAGAAACTCAACTCACGGATGCAAAGCTCATGCGAAAACAGATCTGTTCAGATCCACCACCACCCACATCGCACCCACAAACTAGTCACACTGCTTTGGTTGCTTTCGATTAACCAGACAATATTGTACATGTATTTAATTCCATTGCAAATACTGTACTATAAGTTGTTCTATCTGCAATGCCATATTAAAACGTTCCAGAAGGAAAAAGTTGCCGTATCCTCGTTCTTCATGGTCAAGAATTTTTATTTCTTCGAGTTTCTTTTCGAGTGACTCTTCCTGCCATTCTTCTTGGTCTGCTGATCTTTCATTGAGTTATTTTATTAAAACGTATTGAGTAATACGTATTGAGTAATGAGTATACGCAAACGTAAGAGTCATTAAGCTTATTTTTTTCAGGACTGAGTACTTATTGGTCAGTTTAGCTGCATCAGTAAAGTTCAATTGTATCAAAACACTCCTCTCTTACTCTAATATAATTACAATATTTATTTTACATTTTAAAAGCAGCTCAGTGCAAATAAATAACAATTTGTTTCTAGCAGCAAAAATTCACTCATAAATGCAAAAGATGTAACCAACTCAATCTAAAGCCAATGAAAGTTCGATAAGTGTTTTAAATGTAACCAGGCAATTAATACATCTAAAACAATGGCAATCAAACTAACAATTGCAAATAATTAAGTAAAATAGCAACTAAAATATGAATTTTTTATTTCATTTTAAAATAGCATTTGTTAATCGCGAAATTGATGGATCAAAGGAGTAATGGCACTAGCATGTTTGTGTATGTGCTTTTACTAAAATAGGATTATTGTATAATATGATAACACATTAAATTGACCATTCTCTGTTAAGTGCCAAATTTCTGTTCAATTGGTTCCATATTTTCAATTTCGTTATTCTGTTTCTCGGGATTCCATTTTCATATTACCCTGCAGAAAATGCTCAGTGTTGAGAAGGAACGGAATAGAAAAGTCCCGTTCCTAGGAACTGGTTTCTTTGTTTAGGAGTTTAGGTTCAGAGGTTCCTTTTAATTCTGTAGGAACGGGAACTGGTTCATTTCTTAGGAACTGAAACGGGAGTTCCTATTCTGTGTTCACTTTTTTCATAACATCCAATTTTTTACGAACACAATTTTTCAACGTGCATTAACAGCAGAACAATTTTACACCATCAAACAAAAATTCTTAAATATTTTAATCAGCTAATGTCCGCAAATTGGAATACATTCTGTAGGTCAGGCAAATGTCCATTTGACGTTTTCATGAAGAGTTCCAGATTCCATTTGAAAAGGAACTAGGAACACCCAGGTTCCTTTTGATTTTTGTAGGAACTGGAGCGGAAACTGGTTCTTTTTCAAAAGGAACAAACCCAACACTGAATATGCTCGTCTACAAATATATCATTCATTGAAAAACAAATAGCGTTTCTCACAGATATAATACCAGACGAAGCCCCCATATCCTGCATCACAGGGATCGGCGTCCCAGGTGAATTTCAACTTCGGCCGATTGTACTTAGCCTGGTTGTTAACCTCCACACAATCACCGACCATTAAAGGGTCATCTGACCAAGCTTGGAAGCCAATCGAGCTCAATGGTGTTCCATCAGCAAAGACCCATCCACTATTGGTACGATTCAAACCTATCCAGAATGTATATATGGTGTCAGTGGTGTCATTGCTATAGCGATTCAATAAATAGCTCTGGGTGAAATTAAAGATGGCCTCTGTCTTTTGCATGTGCAATATGTAGCCCATGTTAAGACATCGTTGAGCGGCATCACTGTAGATAGAAATGGACTCATTGGCGAATAGGTAGATGACCAGATCATCCATCCGTGCACAGTCATTGCAGATAAGTTCTGTGAAATAAGGATTGCAATTTTATTATTAATTATTAATTGATTACTTTATCATTGTTTATCAATTGTGCGGCCCCCGTGGTACAGTGGCTATAGTCATAGACTACTAAGCGGGTGGTCCCGGGTTCGATTCCCGG